>JAVJIF010003366.1:0-276201 GCA_038442645.1 Agave tequilana | reverse complement strand
TTTCACCATCATTTGAAGAGTAAAGCCTCATTAAAGTCCCGCATGTTAATAACCCCCAAACTACTAAACTCTTTACGTTTGCATACCCGCTTCCACCTCACAAGGCAAAAGGCCATTCCTTCCTGTTGTGAACTGCCCCACAAACTTTTGCCTCAGAGAGTCTCCCTTTCTACCATCTAGGAAGTGTGAAGAAGGATAAGAAGTATGTGGGCATGGCCAACAGTACTGCATTAAGCTTTGTGATCCTTCCCCCAAGAGAGAGTAGATTACCTTTCCACCCTTTCAATCTCTTTTGTATTCTCTCTATGAGTGGTCTCCAATATACTTTCTTAAGCTTGCCACTAATAAGTGGTAGTCCCAGGCATGATTTGCAGATGCTGAAATGAGCAGCTAAATACCAGTGAGAGAAAGAAGCTACCGACTGAGATTTCCCCCAGGAAGATTATTGCGTTTTTGCAAAAGTTAATCTTAAGTCCAGACTATTTTTTGAAGCACACTAAAAACATATTTAAGCACCATCCCCTGTGGTAGACCTTTTTCCCAAAGATAATAGTGTCGTCCGCGTAGTGAAGGTTTGTTATCGCATTGGCCTCATCCGAGCATCCCAAGCCCTTAATGAGGCCTATGTTTCTGCAATTTGTGAGCATATGGTGCAGCTCTCAGCCACTAGATCGAAGATAAGAGGAGAGGGGGGGTCTCCGTACCTAAGACCCCTCTTACAAACAATTTCCCGGCCTTGAGTGCCATTTTGCAATATTGACACTTTTGCATATCGTAATCAAAGCCGAGTCCAAGATATCCAAGTAGCTAAGAAACCCCAAGACTATAATGCCTCGAGGATGCAATCCCATTTTACCATGTCGTATGCTTTTTCAAAGTCTAGCATATGCAAGATACCTGAGACCTGTTTCGCTTGGTGGATTGGATAACTTCGTGAGTAGCTGCTATCGAATCTAGGGTACTTCTGCCTTTTAGAAATCTTGTCTAGTGTTCATCAATAATGTCCTCAAATGCATCCTTAGCCTGTCAACCAACATCTTGGTAATGATTTTTACAAAGTCATTCAGCATATTAATAGATCTGAAATCCCCGACTTCTTTTGATTTCTCTTTTTTGGGATGAGCACCACATGAGCCTAATTAGCCTATCTTGCTGGATGGTCCCCCATCTTGGAAAGAAATCCATCAGCCTATGATATCTTATTTAATGACGTCCCAAAACTTACGATAAATAAAACTGGAAAGACAGCAGGTCCGGCGCTTTGTTTGTCCTCAAACTCCAAACGGTCGCTTTGATTTCATACTCAGAGAAAGGTTTACTAATATTTTCCAGTTTGTATAGTCCAGCTCCTGGACGCACCTCAATCATCTTTGAGTGGCCTTAGACCCGAAGAGATTTTTGAAGTGATCCTGAAAGGTTCCTCTAATAAGTTCTTCATCCTTTAAAACTTCCCCTTGCATTCAATCCTACGAATTGTGTTCTTTCTGTTTCTCATGTTAGCAGCTCTATGAAAGAAGATAATATTAAGGTTCCCCAGGTTAACCCAATTTACATTGTCTCATTGACGCCACGTTATCTCCTTTTGTAAATTTGCTAAATCTGTATCCGTAGATCAAGGAGGTTAGCTAACTCTTCTTAGTTAAACTGTCTCATTTCTTGAGATTTTTCCAGGATGTCAATTTTACCAGCAATATCCTATCGAAAGATTGTATTTCCACCTCCTTAGAGCCTTCAAGAAGGAATCTAAGTATAGCTGCCAGGATATCAACGGTGTCCTTTTGGTGAAGTGGAATCGCCCAGTTCTCCTTAATAAGTATAGCACATTCAGAGTCTTCCACCATATTTTTCCGAAATGAAAGATTTTTCATTTGGTGATAATGACCTCTCTAGTGTCAAGACAGAGAGGAACATGGTCGGATGTGGGTCTAGGCAAGGAGCCGAGAGAGGTCAACAGGAAATGGGTTTCCTACTTAGAAGAGACAAGGACACTGATTAGTTTACTATTTTGCATCATTACATCGCATTTTTCTACCGATTTATGAATAAAATAACGCTTCTCACTTACGTTTTGGTCTCTTTTGCAGATAATGAAGACTAGAGGGAAAAGGGGTAATCAGAGCCTACTTAAATCACATGTCGAGTAATTAAATCTCATTACTTAGAGGCCAAGATAGAGAGCTTCTAAAAGATACATTGGATCCAGAAGTTGGGCACGAATCTGAGAAAAATCGGATCCAATTTACCCAAATCCAGAACTATCTAGAATGTCCTCGCAAGTGGACAAAACCACAAAGCGAAACCAGGGACCTAAATCCCTGGTATTGCCATGAAAATGCGACAAAATGTCACGTTTTCACGGCAATCTTGTAGGCCCACGCATCGATCTTCAACGCGTGGCCTCGTCTCGCCTTTCAGACTCTTGTTCTGCCTATAAATATTTTAGTTTGGACCAGAAACGGGGTGATAGAGATCAATAGCTAAGATTTCTCTCTTCTAGTTGTAGAGTAGGATTTTCTTCTCTTTTCTTTTGTATTTTTTCTCTCTTTTAGATCTTGTAGTAGGGCTAAGTTGATTCGGGGGGGGGGAGAGGGGGGGAGAGAGAGAGAGAGAGGGAGATATCGATGTAATAAAAAGCGACAATTTATGTAAAGCTATCTTCTTTCTTCTTTATTATAATCTTCTCCATTTTCTACATGGTGCTTAGCTAGTTTTCTTCTCATGACAATCTAACTACAAACCACTAACTAGTTAACTACTTACTTGATTATCCATATGAGTCTAATAGCCTCTACAAGGCCTTGCTCTTATAAGAGTTATTGATGGCTCATAATGATGGATTCTAACACTCAACACTCTAACATCTAACCATTAACAAACTAAATTGCAATGTCATTTTTATTTCATGTTCATCTCTACTTGATTTTGATGATCTAATAGTAACTTGCACCTTACTGTGTGGAATAGATGTGTTTGAATATGAAGAATAATTTCATGTGCCATGCTTTATAATGCTTTTGAAGAAGCTAAGGACTAGTAATGGCTAAGGATCCATGTAAGGCAACTATCACTAAAAAATAAGCATATTAGTGGAGCAATTAGTAGTTAGTAGCCATGAGTTTTTTTCATCGTTTTTCTTCTTTGTTTATTTTGTTTTAAAATCGATTTCAAAATCTTTTTATCATTTTTCTATCATTTGTTTTCACCATCTTCTTAGTTCACCTTTGTTTTCATCTTCTTCACAACAATTTTCATCTTCTTTTCTATTTCATTTTTAAATCCACTTTCTAAATCACTTCACTTTCCATTTCATTTCTATTTTCTTGTTTTGCTTTACCAATTCACAACCACTTCTCCATTGTTTTCACTTCGCCATTTTCATCACTTTCTCTACCTATCACATTTGGTTTTCTTTTCTTTTTCTCATTATTTAACAACGAAGAACTTGTTAACATACACATGAATGAACTGTTAATGTTTCTATCACCTCCTGTCCCTGTGGATTCGACCTGTATAGCCATCATGCTATAACAGAAGTATCGAGGAAGCCAAAGCACACACATTTTTACACTGATTTCATAAATACATATTTTCTAGTACTGATTTTACCCCGATCAAAAAAAATAGCGCAGTTGCGGGGATGGGAATGGTTTAAACTCGCATTTTTGTTAATATTTCTTCTTTGTTTCTAGTGTCTAGGTCATTCTTATAGAAACTATATAATATAGAATACCCCCTTGTCTGTAGCTCCTTGGTCTAGAAAGCAGGGAGGCTACTTCTCTTAAATTGCCGCGCCAAGGCTTTAAAAGTTGCAGAAACGCGGCATAATTTAGGGCTCTGGTTCTCATCTTTCGAAGGGAACTTTCAATTGTTATATTCTGTTATAATCTGCTGCTAGTTTTCTATAATTCCGCCTACACACTACAATAATTAAGAATTAAAATCAGTAATTGGACGCTTTTAATACGGTTTAGATATTTGCACTTAGGCACGTGTCAATTCAATTCCAATGTACTATATTTTGTTCTGTTGTTGTGATCTGAACTGAGGTGTATATATGGCATTACATATAGCATAGGACAAACACGTGGGTAATTTACTCGCTTTATGTGTTATTCTTGTCTATATTGCAAACTTGTACGAATTAGACTTAAGGGCATAACCTGATACAACATAAGATGAGGAAATCATTACCCTCCCTTATCCCAAAAATCATCTTCCCACTCACACAACCCAAGCCGTAATAAAAATTGATAGACGTTGGACCCTAGAGACATCTCGGCTCAAGGAGATTGACCGAAGGTGAAACTTATAAGAATCATACTCTGGTGAAATTGGTGTTTAAGGTTGGAGATTAAGAAGTTGAGCCTCAAAAATACAGTGGTTTGGCGTAATTAAAGCCCTTGCGTATGCACGGATATCTTCCACCGTATTTTGCCTCTACTGGCCGATTAGCTTGTGGTCAGATTCATACAACAGCCTCCGCCGGGTAATCGACCAGTTAGGAGTCATCTAGATCAACCTTAATATAAGCTTGATTTTGATTTTTTCTTTCTTTTTGTTTTTTGTTTGCTTTTTTTTGTTTGTGTTGTTTGTGAAATGATTTCAACATCAATTCTTTCAATCGAATATGAATTCATATTTCACATCGACCTAATTTGACTCGAATAACTCCAATCCAGCTATGAATAACATGAACCAATCAAATAATCTGAATTTGATTTATTCGACTCAATATAACCCATACCGCTTATCCGATAACCAACATTTTCAAAATAATTTCAACTCTTCATAGAGTCGACAGGGATTCATCTCCCCCAGATCTAATTTTCAATTGTCTTGTCCACAATTTTCACAATATTCATTCTCAATTTTGTTTCCTATATTCCTTTTCTAGAACAACCCATTGAATGAAAATTTGGGATAGAAAAGAGTATGAAAGCTGTACAAGTCATACTTGAGTCCCAACAAAATAAGCTCGACTACAAACTTTTCCACATCATGCTTCATATATTTCTTTTCTACAATAACTCATAGAAGAAAAATCTGAGTTAGAAAAGAATATAGAAGCCATACAAGAGACCGAATGAAAATTTTAAGAAATGTTAGCCTCCCCTACAATATTTTCAAGATTCATACTCAGTCCCACTTCTTCAAGATGACCAATCATCAGTCTTGGACATGAGTATAGAACTCTTGTTTGAGTCCGAGCAACAATCTCAAAACTTATTAGACTCACAATCTTCACTATTTTTTCAAAACCAAGATTCCTACACTTCTTTTCTAGAACAACTATTTGAAGAAAATCTGAGTTAGAAAAGAGTATAGAAATCTTGCATGAGACCTCACAATAATTTCAAAATCTTCTACCCAGTCTATCGATAGGTTAGACGCACAATTGAATCAATTGATCAACATTCATAGGAATGAGAAAACTCGCTCTTATCAACCTTTGATCAATATAAATATCTCTAACTTTATCGATCTAGATTAGAGATCATGTTGTTTTAGAAACCAAGCTTCGATTTTATCATACCCATTTGAACTTGACCAAAATTAAATTTTATGAACCACATTGATATTTTGGCAAGTTATCCCTTTCTTGAAATTGAATTTGAGCATAAATGTGTTGACACTTAAAAAGACAAGATTCTTATTGGTCTGAACAATATCTAAACTTGTTGACATTTACAAAAGACAAGTGACAGACGAACTGAAGACCAGTTTTCACCCATCTCCGAGGGACAAGGAAGCAACTTGGACTCCACTGATCCAGCAAGCAGACAGTGAACCCGGATTGTTTCTAAACAGACCTCAGCAGGTCTAAGATGCTAGCACTTAGCATCACACGAGCCCAAAGAGATAGCCTCGCTTGAGAGGCTAGTATCACCCGATTTCGCCTCGAAGCCATCCAAAGCCTCGCCAGGAAGCTAACTCGCAACTTCGCCACAGAGGACTTCCAGCTCCGCCAAAGAGTTTCTTTCGGACTTCGCCAGAAGCAGCCTCTAGCTCCGCTACGAGCTCAATGCAGGCAGCTCCGCCATTGGTCTGCTATGGTCAACCTTTGACCAATCAAATCTCCAGATGAGATCAGATCTAATCAGATCAAATCCAATCAAGATCAAATCAGAGATCTAATTTGGTAGTTGATTGCCACAATCTCTTGACTCTTCTAAAAACGAGTAAGAAGATCAGGAGAAATCCTCCAACGATATGGAAAGGATCAAAACAGATCAAGAAAGTCCACCGACCTGCCAATTCTAGCTTCGCAGAAGCTGATCCAAGCCTCGCAGCAAGGCTACTTTCTAGATTCAAACAGATTCGATTCAATCTATTTTCATATCTTCAAGGGACGATTATACCCTTGCTCTCCCTATAAATAGGCCACCAGGGGTACAAGGAGAGGCAGGCATACGGACACACACACAAGAGGACTCCACAAGCAGAGGCTTCTTCATGACGCACCGTGCGCTCTTGAATTCAGAGATCTTTTAGAGAATTGCTTTCTCTAATCAGAGTATTGATACCCTAACATCGTCCTTCTTCTCAAGGAATCTTCGGAACCAGGCGAGAAGGAATTCCTTATTGAAGGCGATTTTGAGAAGCAGCAAGAGGGTTCTACCAACCTTCTGTTCTCTGATTCCCCGAACCAGGCGAGAAGGGAATCTCATCGCTCGCATCGTCAAAGGGACAAAGTGGTCGCGCGCTGACCAGACTCCTATCGGCACACTTCTCCAGAATCTCTGAGGAGATCTACTTGTAATCTTTTTAAGAATACTTGTAATTTAGCTCCTCAAACTCTTTTTTGTAAGTTTTCCCCCTTTGCGAACATAATGGAAAACAAGATGGCGACTCCGCTGGGGAAGAAATGCTCCACTGCCGAGAATCAAGTGTCGCAATGCGACGAACAGACCTTCGGGTCTAACTCTGAATTTAGAAAAGCTGGTGCAGCCAGAGCTTCTCTGGCTAAATCTTCAAGGAAAGTCTCTGCGGAGACTGAAAAGGTTCTCTACGAACCTACTGCGGTTATTTGGCGCGACAAGGAAGCACGTCCGCAGGCTGATTCCTTTACTTGTGAGAACTTGGTGGTTCAGTTCGATCAAGGAAGATTTGAAGAAGTCCTCTCTGGGGGTGGCCCAATGCTTCGAGCACGGAAGCATAGGAGGGTTTCCACGACCAAGGTTTTGAATCAGAAACCGGAAGCAGAATTCTGCCAACACCCCTCAGCCTCGTGTGTGGCTAATCAGGTTCCTTGCGAACCTAAGCCTCCTCTGCCAAGGAGGATATGGAGGCCTAAACGGAAGTCTTCAACCGAAGCTTTAGGCGTAGCTACGCCTAAACCACGCCTCTCTCGCGAAGAAAAAGGCAAGATCCCTGTCTGCTCCAATCATAAAGCTACGACGGCAATCATACCGTCGTCCAATTTAAGAGCAGCAATGCCTCGCGCCGGCCTCGTTCTCACGAGCGAAGCTACTGTACCACAGCGTACGCGCAGGGTTCGTGACAGCGAAGCTAGAACCGAAGCACTATTCAGTGCTAATCCCATCTGCAGGGATAAAAGAAGCAGGACATCGTCCTATGTGCTATCCAAAAGAGCCTTTGCGCTCGATTGCAGAGGCCCAACCGGGTCTGATTTGAGGAAATTGTTGACGGATAGACAAACCTCTTCCCCCTGTTGTCAACAAGTGGGATGTCAGCTGGTGACACTCCACTCGGTCCATTGCCGGCTGGGATCAATCCCCGCCACGCCTCCAAGACGACGGTCAGTCTTTGATCGACTATCGGTACAGGCTCCGGGGAAACACCGCAAAAGGAGCATCTCGCGAGATCTACCCTCCGCATCCGTCAACATGACTGGGAGAGGGCGAGAGCTGCGCAGGGGAAGACAAACAGCTGACGACACCCCTTACAGCTCCCCAGATCCGGACTACAGCCCAGGCTTAGGCGAAGTCTTGGTGCATGAAGAAGGTGTTTTTCGAAACACCAAATCCAGGGTGGCGATACCCTACACTTATGAACAGCCTTCTTCCTCGACGGCCCTAGCCTCGCCAGAGCCCAGGAGATCACTCCAGCCATCAGATGAAGAAGATGAAGACAATGGGTACGCCTCTTCGGCGACAGTTAGCTCAGTGCGAACAGATAGAGTATCAGTCAACATGGCCGATAGCACTAACAACGACCTTCGTCGGCGCCTGGAAGCTCAGGAGCAAACTTCCAAAACCCAGCAAGAAGCTCTGGACAATATTCAACAGATGCTCGCTCAACTCCTCAGTAACCGGAATAACAATGATGCCGGGAGCAATCACGATGAGGAGGAACACTTCAGCAATGAGCAGCCAAAGCTGGAGAAATCCAAGGAGGGTTCTTCCTTAGACGCTGAAGTCCTTAAGGGCCTCCAAGCTCAAATCGCATCCCTAGCTCAGAGGGATGAATTAAAGAAGGTAGGGGCAGTCCGTCCTTATCCGCTGGAGTGGGATTCGGTGCCATATCCACCGAAGTTCAAACTGCCAACGCTGCATACCTATGATGGAAAGAGCTCGCCAAATCAGCACATCTACTATTTCCGGTCTCAGACTGGTAATGTTATAAGCAATGACGCCATCATGGCTAGGCTTTTCATTGGCACCTTAAAGGGGGTGGCATTTGACTGGTTTCGCAGTCTTCCCCCGGGCTCTATCAACTCCTGGATCGACCTGGAAACTCGGTTCCTCTCTCGTTTCTATGAGGATGATACCGAAGTGACCATGGACAAGCTTCTCTCCACTGTGCAAAGGAAGGGCGAATCTGTCCGTGACTACATTGAACGGTTCAGAAACTTATCCTTGATGTGCCCAGCAGGGATGCCATTACCCATGCTCTTACAGACGTGCAGACACAACTTCCTAGACCAAGTGGAAGTTCGCATGGGGGCTGTCAAAGCCCATACTTGGAAAGAATTGGTCGAACAAGCTGAGATAGCCGAGAAGTCAGCTAAAAAGTTCGAACCATCTGCCCCTAGAGGCAAATGGGGGATGAACAACAAAGGGCGTAGCGACCTACCGCAATCTTCTCAAGCTAAAGGCAAAGAGACTATGTCTGTGGAGTTATCCAGAGATGTGCAGTCGAAAGCCAAGAAGAGTGGCTTCAACAATCAGGAGCCCAAATTCCCTCCAAAGCAGTACTCGTTCAAAGACGATCAGGTGGTCACCATATTCCATCTGCTCCACAAAGGGAACAAAATGAAGCTGTCAGATGCTCGGCGTCCCAATGAGATAGGCGCACAAATGACCCTAAATACTGCCTCTACCACAGGATGATCCACCATCCTACTGACAAGTGTTATGTCCTCAAGGACAGAATACAAGCCCTGATCGATGCCGGGTTTTGACATTGAAGGCGGAGCAGAAGAAGGTCACTGCCAATATGGTGACTCTTGAGTTCGGCAAAGCTCCAAAGATCACAGTTCCCGACGGGACTTATTCAGTCCCTGCACCACGGTTGGAAGTCAAGCATCCTCCAGCTACAGCTCAAAACAATAAGGGTCTTGTTCCCTTAACATTGGAGACAGGAGAAGTCATGTGGGTACATCCAGACCTCATCCAAGACATACAGCGGGATCCAAAGCAGCCCAACTCAAAGGGCAAGTCTTGCAATGTCATCTCCATCCTGCCAAACGACGGCAATCTGACATCGGCTTCCCTCAGTGACTCCGAAGGAGAAAAGCATGCTTGCGCAGCGCAAGCCGATGCGCCTCAACAGACGGGCACCCGATCCGGAAAATCATACTTGAGGCAGTATGAAAAGTCTACTGACGAGATACAACAGCAAACGACGTCAGTACAAGCACCAGCATCCACTCCAACCCCAGCAAAGGGAAAAGAGAGGCCTAAGGAGGTACGATTCGACCACGTGTTGAAGAAACCATCAGGCCAAGGGTTTGATACGCCCTTTCGCTTTGACGTATTGGCTCAGCTGGCCAATATCCCAGCTCGTATCACTATACACGAGCTCCTTCGCCTCTTAAAAGAGACCAGAGAAGCACTCAGGGATGCGCTAGCCAATTCAGAATCCTTTCTGACATGCATGCCTGAAATCCCTAACGACGACGTTCAATCTCCTTGCCAGAATGTCATCATGCACAATCGAAGGTGCCCGCTATTACCTTCACGACGGAAGATATGCTTCTCAAAGACAACAAGCACGATCGACCTCTGTACTACACGGATATATCGGTTCAACGTGCATTGAAAGAATACAAGTCGATCCGGGGTCTGCACTCAGCATCATCCCAAAAGGCTTCTCTACTTCCTCGGCATACCATTGTACAGGTTGTCCGCAACCACTACTACAATATACGGTTTCAACGCCGGGAGCAGTCATCCACTGGGGAAAATTTGACTCCGTTGCAGAATCGGGAGTCTGAAGTCAGAAGTGACATGCTATGTCATTGATGCGGACACATCATATAACCTGCTGCTGGGACGTCCATGGATCCATGCCAACTGGATCGTTCCCTCCACCCTGCACCAATGCTTCAAGTATGTTGAAGATGACGCGACAGTACGAACTGTCTTTGCTGAGAAGCAACCATTTAAAGGGGTGAAAAACTACTTCACTGACGCTCTCCTGTATCAAGAGGCCGGTGAAACGCCTAAGGAACCATTGCCAAATGATGATGAAAGTGGCAATGAGGCGGATTCAGAATCCGAAACAGGCATGCCAGCCATTCTGATTGGTTAACCAATTATAGCATGTCTCAATAATCCCCTATGTAATACTCCTTCAGAGGATGAAGGTGAATGGGTAATTAATGATAATATTTCTTTTGATTATCCTGCGACTGTTAGGCTATTTGAATCCATTACGGATAGCTCTCTGCACATGCCCTTACACAAGCCAAGTGCGTCCGGTACGCCCATGGAATCCGCAGAAGGAGCCGTCTTGGTGATCCCGCCATCCAAAGAAGGTCAGTTACCGATAATCTTCGGTAGAACCGAACCGCAGGGACCCGCGGTCGCAGATTCAAGTTCAGACTCAGACACTCCACAATTCTTTCATTACGCGCGGCCAGCGCGCCATATTATGAAGAAAATGGGGTACGACTTGAAGCATAGAGCAGGCCTGAATTTCAGAAAAGAAAGGCGCGATTTGATGCGGAACTTTGTGCCTAAAGGGAAACCTGCAAACTACTATGATAGTACACGCAGGGGGTTGGGTTACGTCACGCCCACATCATCAATAACAGTTCAAGTCAAAGACGACGGGCCAATTCCATCACATTCGGCTTCATCCTCCGAGTGGGACTCCGATATCAGTATAGGAGGAATGTTCAAAGACCTCACTGTTAATATGACCTCAAGCAGTCAATTGGAACCCGCAGAAGCTAGTGAAGAGGAACCATGGGCTCAGCAATTAAACATCCAATGGGAAAAGCGATTCGAACTGCGCGAGCCACCCACTGAAGACAAGGTGATGCAGGTCAACTTGGGTAGTCAAGACCACCTTAAGCCCATCTTTATAAGTGAAAGCCTATCACTTACAGAAAGGGAAGAATTGATAATACTCGTAAGAGAGTATATAGACGTCTTCGCATGGAGCTACGAAGACATGCCTGGACTTGATCCGCAGGTCGCTATGCACCGTCTAAACATCAAGTCCGACATTAAGCCGGTCAAGCAGCAGCAACGTCAGTTTCGCCCGAACATTATGGAAGCTATTGAAGCCGAAGTCCATAAACTCATTGCATGTGGCTTCATCCGGGAGGAACAACATCCAGATTGGGTAGCCAACATCGTCCCCGTCCTTAAAAAGAACGGGAAAATACGGATCTGCATCGACTACCGTGATCTCAATACGGCCTGTCCCAAAGACGAATTCCCATTACCCATCACCGACGTCATGATTGATAACACATGCGGGTTCGAAAGGATGTCTTTCATGGACGGCTTTTCAGGATACAACCAGATTAAGATGTATCCCGACGACGAGAAGCATACTTCGTTCTGAACACCATTGGGGGTATACTGCTACACTGTAATGCCCTTCGGACTGAAGAACGCTGGAGCAACCTATCAGCGGGCAATGAGTACAATCTTCCACGATCATCTCTGAAAAACGGTGGAGTGTTATGTCGACGACATTGCCGTCAAAAGTCGCAACAAGAATGAACATCTTCGCGACCTGAGAACGATGTTCGACATAATGCGGGCTCATCAACTGAAAATGAACCCGACAAAATCCTTCTTGGGAGTGTCAAGTGGCAAGTTCCTTGGGTTTATTGTCACATCAAAAGGGATTCATCTAGACCCAGACAAAGTCAAAGCCATTCAGAGCATGCATCCACCGAGGAATCTCAAAGAGCTCAGAGGCTTGCAAGGTAGACTGGCTTATATCAGAAGATTCATTGCAAATCTCTCAGGCCGCTGTCAGCCGTTCACCCGACTCATGAAAAAGGGTGCTTCCTTCGTATGGGACCAAGCTTGCCAGGAAGCTTATAAAGACATCAAGAGGTACCTCACAAAACCTCCAGTCTTAGTGGCCCCTACATCAGGAAAACCGTTCTTACTTTATGTAAAAGCTCTGGACTACTCCCTCGGTGCCCTCCTCGCTCAAAAGGACGACAATGGCCACGAGCAGGCCATTTATTATCTAAGCAGAACTCTCATAGGAGCGGAATCTCACTACAACCCTATCGAGAAGAGTGTTTAGCTCTCGTCTTCGCCATTCAGAAGACACGACATTATTTGGTCGGCTAGACCATACATGTCATCTCCAGAGTAAACCCATTGCGTCTTCTTATGACAAAGCCAGGATCATTGAATTCAAGATTGGCTAAGTGGGCACTTTTATTGTCTCAATACGACATGATCTTCACGCCTCAGAAGGCGGTTAAAGGCCAGGCCCTCGCAGAGTTCTTGGCTGCTCATCCAGTTCCAGAACATTCAAAGCTTCACGAAGACATCCCTGATGAGGTCTTCGAGTCTAATGCAACCTCAGAAGAGGAAGTATGGCAGATGTTCTTTGATGGAGCATCGCGAATGGGCCCTAAAGGCAAGATTATTGCCGGAGTAGGAGTTGTGTTTATCTCCCCACAGAATCATGTCTTGCCCAAAGCATTTTCTCTGACAGAATCGTGCTCCAACAATGTAACGGAATACAATGCTCTGCTCATTGGTCTTCAGCTCGCTCATGGAATGGGGGTACGCTACCTCGAAGCTTATGGCGATTCAAAACTGATCATCAATCAGGTTAAAGGCGAATACGAAGTCCGCCATGAGGACTTGGTGCCTTATTATCACACGGCCGTTGAATTGGCCAACCTATTTGAAGGTTTCTACATCGGGCATGTGTCTCGATCTCAGAATACCAAGGCGGACGCTCTTGCTGCATTAGTAACCACACTAGCCTTGCCAGCCGACACCGAGTATCACCTCACAGTCGCAACTCGACATCTTGTATGCTCCAAGCACATACTAAGAATTCGAGAAGCCTATAATGTCTCCACGGATCTTGAACCGAGAGATTGGCGCTTTTCTCTCATTGACTATGCTTTGCACGGTCTGCTTCCAGACGATCCTAAAGAAGCGGCGTCCGTCAGACGAAGGTCTCTCCGTTTCTACTACGATCCGATTCTGAAGACACTCTACCGTCGTTCATATGACGGTCTCCTCCTCCGTTGCCTTTCCAATTCAGAGGCACAGGAAGCGCTCCAAGAAGCGCACGATGGCATTTGCGGAGCTCATCAGCCAGGTCCAAAGCTTAAGGACAGGTTGCATAGGCTTGGATATTATTGGCCAACTATGATAGCTGATGCCATCCAATATGCACGAAGGTGTAAAGCATGTCAGATTCATGCGGACTTCATACACAAGCCTTTGGAGCTGCTCCACCCGACTGTTGCTTCATGGCCATTTGAAGCATGGGGAATCGACGTCGTAGGGCCAATCAGCCCTTCTTCGACAAGAGGTCACCGGTTTATCCTGGCAATAACCGATTACTTCTCAAAATGGGCAGAAGCCGTACCGTTGGCCGAAGTCAAAACCTCTAATATGGTTAATTTCATCAAACACCATGTCATCCATCGATTTGGTGTCCCTAGGCGGATCATCCACGACAACGGTCCCCAATTCATAAGCCAAGTATTCTATCGGTTCTGCGATAAATACCGAATTCAGAATGTGGCTTCAACTGCCTATAATCCTGCTGCTAATGGCTTGGCGGAAGCATTCAACAAAACAATCATCAAGCTGCTCAAGAAATTCGTCTCCTCGAATAAGCGAGATTGGGACGAAAAGCTCGGTGAATGCCTTTGGGCCTACCGAACCACGGTGCGGACACCGACAGGCAATACGCCTTTTTTCCTGGTATATGGGTGCGAAGCAGTCCTCCCATTGGAAATCCAGATGCCATCGTTGCGTGTAGCTCTGATTACTAAAACCACATCAGAGGACAATGATCGCCTACGCCTTCAAGAGCTCGAAGCTTTGGACGAGAAGCGACTACAAGCTCAGCAGCATATCGAGCTATATCAAGCTCGAATCTCAAAAGCCTTCAATAAGAGGGTCAAACAGGGAGTCTTCCAGAAAGGGGACCTGGTCTTAGCCGTCAGACGACCGATGATTATGACGCACAAGACCAAAGGCAAATTTCAGCCTAAATGGGAAGGACCGTTTGTAATAGAAACAGTCTATTCAAACGGAGCATACCGCCTCACGACTGCAGAGGGCGACCTACTCATGATGCCGATCAATGGCAATTCTTAAAGAAGTATTATCCTTAATCAAGGATCCTTCTCTTGATCAAGTTAACACTACACCTCTGATCAAGATCTCCGTGTCCGAAGCACACACAAAGAGAGCCTTTCTCTTCCTCCAAGTGAGGTCATACAGCCACAAACCACAGGAACCTGGCTGTGCACCGGTTATCCTAAAAAGGAATCAGGGTTATGCAGACATTAACCCGATAATTCAATATCCTTAACGATTAAGGATAGAGGAAAATGTTGGCCTGCAAGCCCAACATAAGCCCTCGACAACTCATCATGCTGAGGGGAATAGCATGGCTAGCCCAATCCAACGGTAGTTGGTAAAGGCATATCAAACCCGTTGACAGCTGGGGATTTGCTAAAAACCCTAAGGGACCTGTTCCCATTTGATCCCCTCTCCAAAATCACTTACCAATTCTCATCCATAGAATGGTAAGACCACATACACATTTCGCTGTTACGTTAACATTAAACCTATGATAGCAATTCCCTCGTTTCTCCCCGTGAGAATGAGACCTCCAAAATCACTTACCAATTCTCATCCATAGAATGGTAAGACCACAAATACATTTCGCTGTTACGTTAACATTAAACCTATGACAGTGATTCCCTCGTTTCTCCCTGTGAAAACGAGACTTTCTCCCAAATTTCACTACAAACTCGATACTTATTGACATTTACAAAAGATAAGTATCACCAACCTTGAGCTCGGTGGCGTCTCATCCGGTTATGTCATTGCGACCTCTGAACCAATAGATAGCCGAGTCTCAATTCCGAGCCCTGTTGACATTTACAAAAGACAGGTCTCGATACTCGTTGACATTTACAAAAGACGAGTATCACCAATTTTTGAAGCTTGGTGGCGTCTCATCCGGTTATGTCAATGCGACCTCTGAACCAGCAGACAGCTAAGTCTCAATTCCGAGCCCTGTTGACATTTACAAAAGACAGGTCTCGATACTCGTTGACATTTACAAAAGACGAGTATCACCAATTTTTGAAGCTTGGTGGCGTCTCATCCGGTTATGTCATTGCGACCTCTGAACCAGCAGACAGCTAAGTCTCAACTCCGAGCCCTGTTGACATTTACAAAAGACAGGTCTCGATACTCGTTGACATTTACAAAAGACGAATATCACCAATTTTTGAAGCTTGGTGGCGTCTCATCCGGTTATGTCATTGCGACCTCTGAACCAGCAGACAGCTAAGTCTCAACTCCGAGCCCTGTTGACATTTACAAAAGACAGGTCTCGATACTCGTTGACATTTATAAAAGACGAGTATCACCAATTTTTGAAGCTTGGTGGCGTCTCTTCCGGTTATGTCATTGCGACCTCTGAACCAGCAGACAGCTAAGTCTCAACTCCGAGCCCTGTTGACATTTACAAAAGACAGGTCTCGATACTCGTTGACATTTACAAAAGACGAGTATTACCAATTTTTGAAGCTTGGTGGCGTCTCATCCGGTTATGTCATTGCGACCTCTGAACCAGCAGACAGCTAAGTCTCAACTCCGAGCCCTGTTGACATTTACAAAAGACAGGTCTCGATACTTGTTGACATTTACAAAAGACGAGTATCACCAATTTTTGAAGCTTGGTGGCATCTCAACAGTTATGTCATCGCGACCTCTGAACTGACAGATAGCCAAGTCTCATTATCCAATCCAACAAGAATTATGTTCCCAAGGAATTGCACTACAATTCAAAATCGCAATCCAAAAAGAAGAACAAGATTGAAGATTCGACAAAAGAAGAAAGAATTTTCATTCATTTCAAGAGGATAAAGTACATGGAGTTATAAGCGTACACTGTACGATCTGAGCCGCTCTCCGAGGGCGTTTAGCCTCGTCTTCCTGTCATCAGCAGCCTGGGCAAGTGCTTGTGACCTCAGCTCAGCCTCATTGAAATCTTTCGCCTGAGCCAGACGAGCTTCGGCCTCCGCCAAAGTTGTCCTCTGTGACAACCCCTGCCGCGCAAGCTCCTCACTCTGAGCTTTGAGCTCTTCAAGCCGCGCAGTTTCCTCAAGACGCACTGGTATGGCCTTGGATAAGAGGAGATTTGCTTTCCTGATCATCTCCTCAGCCTTCGCAATCTTATCCTCAGCGCCGAGAAGAGCACTAGTGGAGGCGTCAATTGCACTTCCAACCTCCGCTTGCCTTGTCTCCAAGGATTCCAAGTCAGAAGAGATAGCCTTAGCAGCCTCTTGAGCAGCAAGCTGGGTCTCGTGCTTTTGAGCAATGAGAAGCGCGAGCCGGTCATCAACTAAAGACTCCGGGTCCGAACGGTGGAGGCGGCGCCATTCCTCCGCATCCTTCTCAAATTCATCCACCAGGAGCTCCAAAGCAGTGGCCTGGTGATACCCCTCAAAGTCCCGAATACTCTCAATATCACGGGAGAGGACCCCCTTTAACCTTGAGAATGGCATAGTTGAGCCCTTCAGAACTAGGTCGATAGTCCGCCCTAAGCCTTTATAAAAGTTATCGACCAGGTCACCGATGTAATCGTTCTCGACCTCAGCCACTTCCGGTAAAGAGGCAACCTCGGAATAGTCCACCAGCCTGGTCGACGCCGTCACAGAAGAAGCAGCGGGGGCACTGACAGCAGCCGGACAAGCCGAGGGCGATCTCGGCGGAGTCCTCATCGAAATCAGAACGCCAGCCATCGCGGAAGAAGGACTAGCAACCACCTCCTGAGCAGCAGGCTCAACCACAAGGGTTAGAGAAGTAGGGCTTGTGATCACCCTCAGCTCCGTACTTGGCAAAATTGTCGGCACCCCACTCGTTGATACAGTTGGGAGTGAGGACACCTCCGGGACTGCCGCCTCCGCAACTTCTGGCCTTTCGGCCAACTTGGACCGATAAGAAGGCAGGTCGCCATACAGCGCGTCCAACATAGCAGCATCCGCGGTCGAAGCGCTCGTGTCACCCCTTGGCTCTTCGGAGGGATCTCCCGGCTCTCTTGAAGCTGATGCATCTTGAGGCCGAACACCTGTAACAAGACTGCGGTCAGTCGGAACACTACATGCAAAAGAAGCCAAGAGGTTAGGACAATACCAAAGGATGATGTTGCCTCGAACATCTCGTCAGCCGCATCAGTCTCCAG
Organism: Agave tequilana; assembly: GCA_038442645.1. Lineage (NCBI taxonomy): Eukaryota > Viridiplantae > Streptophyta > Magnoliopsida > Asparagales > Asparagaceae > Agave > Agave tequilana. The sequence continues at coordinate 258,357 of JAVJIF010003366.1, read as the reverse complement.
GGGCTCCATTGAAAAATTTTTGCCAGAATCAGCACGAACAGCCGGTTCACTTTCGTTTGCCGAGTATCCTGTGGACCACCCAATAGAGCTCGATGCCTCAGGACTTCCTTAGAAGTCCCAGTGCCCGAGGGAACAATGTCGGCTGCATCACTTCCGGACTCCTCCGCGTGAGTAAAGGAACCAACAGCAGTCCCATAAGCGAATAGGGGATCATAATGTTCCCCTTGCTCCCCAACCGCCTCAGCTCCTGCAACAAGAAGCAAGTAGTGAGTTATTTGGGATACACCAAAGGCGTATTATATGGATGGGGTTAATCTTACCCAGACCTGGAGCAAATTCACCGCTAGTCGGTGCAGCGACCGACGGTTCAGCCGCTAATGGGGCAGCAAGAGGAATCACTGCAGAGGGACGTTCCTCCGCCACAATTGTAGGAGCCTGGCGACGGGGCTTCTTCGCCAACGACCTCCTGCGGGATTCACTTCCACGCTTCCTTTTGAAGTGGACGTCAGAATCCTCTTCTTCCACTTCTCCCGCACGTCGTGGGGAAGATGTCCCCACCACACCAGAGCCAGCCGCATGAGTATCAGCTCCCATCCCCGCCTCGAAGCGAGGACTCCCTGCATCAGAAGCCTCGCTATCATCTACAGCGATGAACTCCTCCAAGCCAGGGACACGAACCTGTTTGCCTTCCTTTCTCTCAGAAGCCTTCCGCTTCAGTCGATGAGAGATTAACTTCACACCCGAACGGTTGGCATTGAACCCAGGAGGTGTGGAGTTGGAAGCCGCATACCACTGGCAAAAGCACAGGGTCGTCAGAAGGTTGGGATCCTTCAACGGCGTGCGCAGCCACGCCCCAGTACCGCCCGCAGTAAAGAATCGCCAGGCACGGGCCCCATCGATGAGACTCCCCATGAAGGCTAAATCGAGATTGGGGTTGCCCACATACAGCTGGTCGCACCCGAACTGTCGAGCAAACCGGCTTGGAATGTAAGGTTCTAAATAGCAGACATCCCCGCTTCTATACAATAAATGTGAGGGCCGGATGCTGACCAGCCACTCAAAAACCCCCCGACTCATGGGAGATCGTCCTGACTCCGCATCTCGGAATTCCTCGTCGTACCCTGCGCCCCGAATGCGAGGAAAAAAGCGGAATAAGTTGTAAGCGTCATGACGACACACTAACTTGCGGGCCTCGGCCACGTAGGTCTTCAGCCAGGAACATCCTTCGAATCGGCAGAGAAGAGCCATTCGAACACCTTGCGGAGGGTCCTCTCCAGCTTCAATCAAAGAAGGGCAGTGCAAAGCAAACCACGCCATTAAGTAAGTGTATGGCAGGCCCACCCTAGGATTAGGTCCATCACAAGGCAGGATGGCACTCTTCCCACGCCTCGTCGCCGGTGGCCTGCAGAAAGCCTCCGTTAATGCGCGAAGGCCTCTTTGAATACAGCACATCATGGCCGGAAGGAGACCCAGACGGTGGCCATGGACCAAGCGAACGGCAGGCAGCAAAACATTCGGGTGGACGATGTCACCCGAGGAGGATGGCACTACGCATTTCTTCAACTAGACGGTTAAGAAACCGGCCAACAGTGCCTTCCGGGACATCGGCTGACGAGCCTATGGTGAAAGCTCCGAAGGACATCACCCTTCTTATAGGGACCATCGTCTTCTGTCATGACAATATCCCTTTGGAGGCATACCTCCATCCGTTCAAAAATGTCGCCATCTGCAACTCCACAATGAGCTGCCTCAGGAGCATTCTTCATATCTGGGAATAGGTAACTCGCCCAGTTCTTCAAGCTCTTCGAGCTACCCTTGCTGCCACCATGGATGCTAAACAAATGTGCAAATGGCACATTAACTCCCGATAGGTCTCAAATAAAGCAGGCTCCTGCTTCTCCAGAAGAGCCAACTCCGTCTCGCATGGAAAGTACTCTTCATACGGGAGAGACCCGAAAGGCAGGGCAGAGATTTCCCTCATCTCGGGCAAAGTCATGCCCAACTCGCCAACTGGGGTGAAGAAAGTCCCCGAAGCTGGGCAATATAACTCAAGGATGGCGTAGAAGCACGCCACCTTCATATCAATGCCGTAACAGGTCGCCCTTACGGCCTCATAGAGGTTTAACCCCTCCAAGTCCTCCTCGAAGTGAGCGAGGATATAGTTGGTCAGGTCCGCCCACCATGTCTTTGGGGGATGAACCCAACCGGGAGTCCTGAGGTCAGTGGCAGGATAGTTCCCGTCAACTGCGCAGAATTGGGTGCCGAAGGTTTGCGCCACAGCCGGATTCTCTCCTACCGGAAGTTCCCGCGACACGTTTCCAGGATATAGGCCTATTATGTTGTGAGGAGGGCCCGCCCTTGAAAAATCAGGAGACTGAGATTTCAATCTCCCGACGTGGACGGACTCGACACTTCAGCTCACGCCCCATGCCATCTTCCGAGCCTGAGTTACACACTCAAAAGAAGACAAAGGAAAGTGCCGCTTGTTAGACGGAAGATAAAACTTCTCGCCATCCAACTCGAAGATCCATTGTCCCTCGCCTGCCTGCAATTGGCGATCAGGATCGGGCGCGGCATCTCCGAACATGAAATTGGGCTTTTTATAAGTCCGACGGTCGATGTCTTCGAGAGGAGCAGTGGTTAGAATACTCCTCATGGTGAGCGGGTACCACCATGGATAAGCGTGTCCCGGACGATGGAACTCCGCTCACTAAAGAGAGAAGCCTGGCCATAAAATTGAAGGCTGATGCTGCCATCCGCTCGACTGGTCATCCCAAACAGACTATTCAAGGGACCAGGGGTGTAGGGCACTGCAAAGAAAGAAAAAGGAAAAGAACTATAATTAGTTCAACAGTCAAGCGGACATGGAGATATAAGATTCGCTAAGGCATAGTCTCGCCCCGTGAGCAAGGCCAATAAGGCGACAGCCTCGACAAAGCTTGATCTCGCAGACAAATCTGCATTTTACAGAAAACGTCTAAGTACCAACTTCGCTTAAGTGGAAAGTGGTATAGCCCTAAGGGCAGACGTCATCAAGAGGGTGTTATGGTCAAGAGTCATCCTTCGTGGCCATGACTGAAGAGACAGACCTGAGTCCTGTTCCTCAAATAAGACGAAGTCAGCCCAAGTAATGGCTTCGTACGGAAGCCTAAAGAAGAACTATTCAGTTCTTAATTCCCTGTACAAGGAAGATAGGGAAATTCAGGGAAACGAGTTCCCTAACGAGGACAGATCATATTCCATCATCCTGATAAGCCAAATACTGGCTTTAAAAGAGAAAGATCGCAGTCTCTAATTAGGAGAGAAAGTCTCTTACCGGCGATTGGTCGCTCGATGACCGAAGGAGGAGGAGGACCCTCCGTTGCAGAAGTCGCCACTTCTTTCCCCGCTCGTCTTTTGGGCGCCATTGAAGAGCTGCAAGAGTTCTCAAAGTTCTCTGAACGAAGAAGGAAGAGGAAGAGGGAAAGTCAAGAAATTTCTCTGAAAAATGAGATCTTTTCTTGTTCAGCCCGATCGGGCTTTTATAGGCCAATCAGCGCCCGAAACGAGGCCTCGAAAAGGGCGTACGCTGCCGTTTCGAATTAATTCCAAACGCCACCCGAAGCGCCTTCCCGAGAAGCGCTGCTTCGATTCCACTAAGGGTTAACTTCGCCCTGGCTTAAAATGCGGGCTTCGCGCGATCCTTCAGGGACTTCGCCGAAAGGCTTATCTTAGCCCCCTAAAAAGGCGCTGTTCGCGGGACATGCCAATTTCGCGAAGTTTATTCAAAGAAGGGACTATGTCCCTAACTCCGCATACAGTTTAGCTCCGCTATAGCCAAATTTTCAATGAAAGCAAGCAAAAATCAGATAATCAAGAGATGAACTTTATTGATTTAAAAGGAAGAGTACATTGATATTACATCAAAGTTGTGTTTCATACAACACACTCAGTTGCTTAACAAGGTCATTTGCGCAAAAGGCATACAAGTGGTTTTATCCGCTTCTAAGTCAAACCGACTGGACAAAGAAGGCCTTCCTCCTGCATAAGGCCGTAATCAGTGGTGCCGCACAGACACGGTCATTATTCTCCACAAAAATGGCAAATTTTGCCAGGCCATTTTTGTTGAAGCCTGGCAATAAAAACCTATCGCCGCCAACACGATAGATCACGTATAATGAGAATCGGCAGTGATACCAGTGATCTAACGGGTGTGATGCCCGCGATCCTGAAGTGGATCGCCCCCAAAGGCCACCAAAGTTGAAAGTCGGCAATGATGCCGGCGATCCCACAGGCGACGCCCACTATCTTGAAGCGGATCATCTCCAGTAAAAGCGGCAGCCAGCCTTACCTCAGAACGAATCACCTCTGGTAAAAGGCTGCCAACGGCCTCTGGGACACGCACCCGTCACCCCGAATTGTTCCTCCTGCTTAAAAGTAAAGCTTCAACCGGGGAAGCATAAGGCAATGTTATGGTTCCATCCATCAAGTCACTGGACTGACAAACATAGCCCACTGCAAGGCAAATCAGAACAGATTAGCAACTAAGCACAGGAGAGGCTACAAAAGAACTAAGCCAAATCTTTTGGATCGAAGCGATCTAGTTTCAGTAAAGCAGAGGATAAGCCTCGCCTGCACAGCACTGATGGGCTGGCTCAGCTAACGCCAAGTCCTAATCTCGCCTATACGGTTAAGCCAGACCGATCCTAACGGACACAGTCTTAGCCCCGCCTATATGGCAAGACTGGCTCAACTATTGAAGAGACCAAGTCCTAAGTTCTGCCTGTACAGCGGACTTAATGTGCAGTGATCTTCCTTTGATCAAGTCAAAAAAGATAGCTTTGCTGGGAAGCTATGCCAAAATCCTTCTCTGCAGATCAGTTAAATAGAGAACAAGGGAAGCTAATCCATGAAGCAGCTGCTGAAGATGAATCAAGGGAGATGAATTCCTTAAAATCGGTAAAGTCGTTGAACGATCAAGACTTACCGGTCCTTGGCCGGATAATGACCAGAGTGGGCATTCCCACTAGTTCAGAGATCTGAGTATCTCTTTCAAACCAAGAGAAGAGAAGAGAGGCAAAGCACTTCTCTTCAGAGGACCTCAAGTGTCCTATTTATAGGCCCCATGGCCTGAGCATTCCCACCTCAAGCGTGGAAACACGAGCGCATTTAAGGCATTTACTGTGCCTTGAGAACAGGGACGGTTTCCCTTGAAACCGTGCGAAGGGAGAAACGTCTCCCTCATAAAAGGCACTTATGGCGCCTTGAAGAAAGGGAATATCCTCCCTTGGAAACGTGCAAATCGGAGAATATCTTCCCCGGTCAGCGCAAGAGAAGGAGAAAATCTTCCTTGAAATTCGACCCACGGCAGTTGGTCTCGGGAAAGCGACATGCGCTCCCAAGCGAACATATCTTCGAAAGCCCAGATGCGGGGCTACTCGCACGCGAAGCTACCTAGACGCGAGTCTACATGATTCCTCGGTGAATCTACATCCCAAAACAGGATTTAATGCGAAGCTGAACTCAACCATCATGGCGACGTTCATACTCCACACACCACCGATCAAAGCAGTTCAAAGTGTTTCAAAGTCTGAGCCATTGCAGACTTCTGAAAACTTTGAAGGGGGTCTTGTTGATACTTAAAAAAGACAAGATTCTTATTGGTCTGAACAATGTCTAAACTTGTTGACATTTACAAAAGACAAGTGACAGACGAGCTGAAGACCAGTTTTCACCCATCTCCGAGGGACAAGGAAGCAACTTGGACTCCACTGATCCAGCAAGCAGACAATGAACCCGGATTGTTTCTAAACAGACCTCAGTAGGTCTAAGATGCTAGCACTTAGCATCACACGAGCCCAAAGAGATAGCCTCGCTTGAGAGGCTAGTATCACCCGATTTCGCCTCGAAGCCATCCAAAGCCTCGTCAGGAAGCTAACTCGCAACTTCGCCACAGAGGACTTCCAGCTCCGCCAAAGAGTTTCTTTCGGACTTCGCCAGAAGCAGCCTCTAGCTCCGCTACGAGCTCAATGCAGGCAGCTCCGCCATTGGTCTGCTATGGTCAACCTTTGACCAATCAAATCTCCAGATGAGATCAGATCTAATCAGATCAAATCTAATCAAGATCAAATCAGAGATCTAATTTGGCAGTTGATTGCCACAATCTCTTGACTCTTCTAAAACGAGTAAGAAGATCAGGAGAAATCCTCCAACGATATGGAAAGGATCAAAACAGATCAAGAAAGTCCACCGACCTGCCAATTCTAGCTTCGCAGAAGCTGATCCAAGCCTCGCAGCAAGGCTACTTTCCAGATTCAAACAGATTCGATTCAATCTGTTTCCATATCTTCAAGGGACGATTATACCCTTGCTCTCCCTATAGATAGCCCACCAGGGGTACAAGGAGAGGCAGGCATACGGACACACACACAAGAGGACTCCACAAGCAGAGGCTTCTTCACGACGCACCGTGCGCTCTTGAATTCAGAGACCTTTTAGAGAATTGCTTTCTCTAATCAGGGTGTTGATACCCTAACGTCGTCCTTCTTCTCAAGGAATCTCCGGAACCAGGCGAGAAGGAATTCCTTATTGAAGGCGATTTTGAGAAGCAGCAAGAGGGTTCTACCAACCTTCTGTTCTCTGATTCCCCGAACCAGGCGAGAAGAAAATCTCATCGCTCGCATCGTCAAAGGGACAAAGTGGTCGCGCGCTGACCAGACTCCTATCGGCACACTTCTCCAGAATCTCTGAGGAGATCTACTTATAATCTTTTTAAGAATACTTGTAATTTAGCTCCTCAAACTCTTTTTTGTAAGTTTTTCCCCTTTTCGAACATAATGGAAAACAAAATGTAATCTTGAACCTCAACTTGGTAATTCAATTTCACTTCTTGACTCAATAATGACTCCGGTTTCTTTATCCTATTTGCATTACTTCCCCGAATCAGTATCATATGCCAGTCCATTGTGAAATTGAATCACAAATTTTTTATGATCAACATATTGAACTTGATCAATACCATACCTTTAAAAATCTCATTGACAAATTAGCAAGTTCTCGTCTTTATAAATTAAACTCAATCAAGAATGTGACCCAGATTCTCAAATTTGTGATCCTGTTTGAATTTCTGAATCAATATTGACTCCTATTTTGTTACCCAACTTGAGCAACAAGTTAGAGTCAGTTTTGATTCCCATACCTGTCATTCTTGAACTTGAATCACCAATCTTAGAAAGTCACATTCCGTTTGGGGAAATGAATGTAGATTAGAGTCTTTAACTTTATGATTTGGCCCCACTTCCTGAACAAATCTCGGCTCCAAAACCTTTACTTGATTTCAATCATTTTTCTGAGTCGATATTAGTTTTTGTACTTTTTGAGCCCAGATCAATCATTCCATCATTTTACACTCTATTCTGGGACAAAGGTGTCGATAAAAATGACTCTGAAATTATTTTGAAAATTTAAAATTAGATGTGATAAAATTCATAATAAAAATCATTCATATATACATCATAATAATTGGTTATATTAGAAAGATCGCTAGTGGGTTCCTTCGGACTTTACACTCTTTAGATTGGGTCGCATTTTGTGGACCAATCAGACCACCACTGAAACCACCACCTTGAGATGATTTTTTCTTCCCTCTCTATTTGTTTCATACATACATACATTCACGGTGCATTAAGAATAATGCATGAGATAAGTATGGGGGAGGGTCTACTAACGTAGAGTTTTTAAGAGTTTCTTTCTTTTTCACTTCTTTTAGGATATTCTTAAAAAAATTTCTTTTTGTATAGGAATTTTTCTCTTTTTTAAAAATTTTTGAAAACAAGAGACAAAGTTTTGATTTATTTTTAAGAAAATTAAGATGATCTTAGAAATTAAGAAAGCCTTGATTATGACATCTTAAACCTAGTCAAAATAATAGATCTTATTTAAGATTATAGGTTAAGTTAGAAAGATTGAAGAGATAATTTTATCTTGAATTTTTTGCCTTAGATAGCATGGACTTCACACTTGCACATTTTTGGGATGAAAATAAAGACCTAAAATGCCATAAAGAGAGAATTGAAATTACACCCAGAGGGGGGTGAATGTCGGATCAAAAAATAATATGTCACACACACTGAAGTAAAGATAATTAGCATTAAATAAAATAACTTGCAAGAAAGGAAATAAATCTCATAAAATAATCAAACGCAAACACAAGAGATTTTATCCTGGTTCGGTCCTCTTGACCTACATCCAGTGCCTAAGCCACCAGTTTGAGATTTTTCTTATCCTTGATTTTGTACACTCAAAACCAACACCTTATACACCACTTGACAAACAACCTTTGTCAAATCCGTACAACTCTTCTCTACATCAAGAAGACAATTTTCTTGTATACCTCTCCTCAACACCAAGAAGATAATCTTGTACAAATCCTTTCTTTGAGTGATTACAAAATAACATATAAGTCTTGAGAACTTATATGTGATCGTGAATAAGGACTCTTATAGGTAGACTCTCAGAATTCTTCACTAGAAAATTGGAATTTGTATGAAGAATAGAAAATGAAAACTAATTTTCTGAAAACAGAATATTTCAACAGAGTTTGGACAGAAAACTAATCATTTGAATTGGTGTCTTTTGCTTAGGACAACATCCCTATTTATAGCTGAAATCTATGATCAGTTAAGGCAGTTATCAGGATAAATTTGAATATTAAAAACGTTACATAAACACCAGAAAATTGATAACTGTTTAACAGTCAGAAACTGTTATAAGTCGACTAGGGTAGGGAGTAAGTCGACTAGTATAGGCATTTTTGACTGGGTTAGTCGACTATTCAAAGAAGCAAGTCGACTACATCAAGACTGATACAGATTTGCAAGTTTCTAGAAACTACTATTAGTCGACCAGTAGAAATTATAAGTCGACTACAACATGTATTAGTCGACTGGTAATATTGATAAGTCGACTAATACTGCTAATAGTCAAGAAACAGAAAGTTGATATCTTTTCTGGACAGGACTTAGTCGACTATAGACTTATGATAAGTCGACTGGCAATCCTATTAGTTGACTATAGGAAGAGCCAAGTCGATTAATAGGAAGGGTCAAGTCTACTAATAGGACTATTTTGTGTGTGATCAAGGCTTATAACAAATATCTAAAAAATACACAAAAATAGTACAAATTACATTTGTTATCATCAAAATACGTTCCAACATTCTTCCCCTTTTTGATGATGACAATGTGTGTACGCACAAGCTCCCCCTTAGAGAAACTCCCTCTGCAGAAAACATGTTATAACAAATATATATAACAAGTGTTCTCCCTGTATCATAGCATACATATGATATAATTTCAAATGTTAGAAATAACTTATATCATCAAGTATTCTCTTTTCTTTATATGGTACCTATAAGATAAAATATTGTTAATGACACCAATCATAACATGATCAAAATATTAATCTTTAGGAATCCAAACCCAATTTGAATTTGGTTTTCATCTATTAGTATAAACATAATTGCATGAATTATATATATCATGTACATATGATGTAATATAAGCATTTGTGTCCATATTATTTAGATTTTTAGGAATCCAAATATATTTAAACTTTGATTTCATGGTCTTCTTAAAAGACTTATCATTATTCTTTTTGTAGACATTATTTTTTGAACAATCAAGACCAATATGCTTATCTTTTGAAAATCCAAGTCCAAAATAATTATATGAAACATTTTGATATGACAATATATCATTTAAATTTTCTTTTCTTTTATTAAACTTTATCACTTTATTCAGAAGTTCTTCATATTTATCTTTGAAACTTGTCATGTCTTTATCTAAAATAGAAATTCTTAGACATAGTTTCTCTTTTAAGCAAAATATTCTCTTTTAAAAAATTTTCATTATCCCTTTTTAAAGATAATATAACTTTTCAAAGTCATCCTTTTGAGAATTTATAGAAGAAATGTGAGAAACATAAACAGAATTTTCTTTGATGAGTCTTTCATTTTCCTTTGATAAAATTTTATTTTCCATCTTTTCATTCTTAAGATCATTATAACTCATAAAATGCATCTAAGAGTTCAGTATATTGTAACTTATCTTCTTCTTGAGCCATAAAACAAATGTTGGCATATTCAGTGGTTTCTTCTTCGTCAGAGAAAGAGGAATCACTATTCTCCCATGATGATTGATAATCTTTCTTTTTGTTGAACTTTTTGCTCTTAAATTTCCTTTATTTTTGAGCAATGGGCAATCCTTCTTCATATGATCTGTTTTATTACAATTAAAACATGTAAGATTAAACTTACCTTACTTCAAGAACTTTCTAAATTTTCTTGAGAGCAGTGCCATCTCCTCTTCATCATCATCTGAATCGTCCATATCTGAGGATGTATGGAAGGCAAGTACGTTCTTCTTTGATTAAAGTTGATGTTCATCATTCTTTCAATCTTCAAGTTGTACTTCATATGCAATTAAATTACCAATAAGGTTTTCTAATGACATTGTTGAGAGATCATTTGCTTCTTCTATTGCAGTGGTTTTCTTCTCCCAATCTGATGTAAGTGCACGAAGAATCTTTCTGACTTTTTCAACTTGTGTATATTTCTTTCCAAGGGATGATAAGGAATTTGTATTGTCGGTGAATCTTGTAACCATTTCTGCTATGGCTTCGTTCTCCTTCATTTTGAAGAGTTCAAACCTGTGAACAAGAATAGAAATTTTAGATTATTTAACCTTATTTGTACCTTCATGGGTTACCTGTAAAATCTGCCATATTTGATTTGCAGATCTGGCCGTTGACACGCGATTGAATTCTTCCTTGTTCAAGGCACAGAAAAACACGTTCATTACTTTGGCATCAAGGTTTATAGACTTCTTTTGTTCTTCACTCCATGTACTGTAATTTATGGTCGGCTTGGTGTACGATGCTTCTACTATGTTTCAGAGTTCATAGTTGAGTGGTTGCAAATAGATCTTCATTCTACACTTTCAATAGTTGTAGTTGGATCCATTAAATAGTGGTGGGCGTTGTGTAGAATGTACTTCTCTGAATTGTGATGAAGGAAACTCCATTGCCATCTTTGTAAAGTGTTGACCGGGTATGCAGGGCTTTGATAGAGTATGTCGAGCTGGGCTCTGATACCAATTGTAGGATCTAAAATTAATATGTCAACACAATACTCAAACAAAGATAATTAGCGTTAAATAAAATAACTTGCAATAAAGGAAATAAATCTCAGAACATAATCAAACGCAAACACAAGAGATTTTATCCTGGTTCGGTTCTCTTGACCTACATCCAGTCCCCAAGCAACCCGCTTGAGATTTCCTTTATTTTATGCACCCAAAATCAACACCTTGTACACCACTTGACAAACAATCTTTGCCAAATCCGTACAACTCTTCTCTACACCAAGAAGACAATTTTCTTGTACGCCTCTTCTCAATACCAAGAATATAACCTTGTCCAAATCCTTTCTTTGAGTGAATACAAAATAACCTATAAGCCTTGAGAACTTGTATGTGATCGTGAATAAGGACTCCTATAGGTGAACTCTCAGAATTCTTTACTAGAAGAATGGAATTTGTGTGAAGAATAGAAAGTGGAAACTAATTTTTTGAAAACAGAATATTTCAACAGAGTTTGGACAGAAAACTGAAAAACACCTAGAGGGAGGGTGAATAGGTGTAAATGCTAATCTAATGATCTTATTAAACAAGTATGTAAAAATGATGCAACGGTCACTCAAAATAAGAAATTGAAGCCGAATTCCCCGTGAAGGGCGCTAGAACTTCTCCTCTTTGATTCCTTTAGATTATGAGTTGAGGCGCGTAATTGCTTTCTTGTTGAGATGAGTAAAGACCGGAATGCAAGGAATGAAATGAATGCAATAATGAAGTGCACACAAGATATATCTCAAGAAGGAAATGTAAAGCAATAAAGAAGCAAAGTGGAAATCAATCGCAAACACAAAGGATTTGTTTCGAGGTTCGAGCCACCGCTCTACGTCCCCGCCTTCACCACCGTGAAGGGTTTCCACTATATCCACCGAGAAAATTACAAAGGTCTACCGAAGACCAGAGTACCGAACTCTACCAATTACAATCCTCTATCGAAGAGTGATCTCAACACAAGAAGGAACAAGTAACCAAGTGATCAACAAGGGATCACAAACTTCTCTTTTACAACTTCCTTATAGAATGAGGAGGATTTTAGCTCAAGAAGTGTAGAGAAAATTTTAGTTGTAAAGTAGTACTAAGTAGCTTGAAAAATAACTGAAAACAGATAGCCAAGAATACACTTTAGAGAATTGAAAGCCTTTGAAAACTTTTTCTTTCTTTTGGAAACTTGAAAACTAGGAATTTTTCTTATTATTTGCAAGAAACCAATCCCCTCTATTTATAGGGATTAGAGGAAATCAAAACATGATTAAAACTAGCTTATTAGGTCAAGAAGTAGCCCCCAAAAATTCAGAGAGATCAGATCAACATATCCCAATCAAATCAAGAAACCAGAAATCAGAAAAGTGAAATCACCTAGAGGGGGGTGAATAGGTGATAAGGCTAATCTAAGAACTAAATGCGGAATTACAAAACTAATTTGCAACAACACTTAATGCAACCAACGAGTGTAGCCGAATTCCCCGTGAAGGACTCTGGACTAACTCCTCTTAATTCCTCTGAATAAGAGTTGAGGCGCTATATGAAGCTCTCGTGGTTAAGCACAAGTGAGGCACACACAAACAAGCCAAGCATATAATATGAATGAGCAATATGAATAGATGCAAGGCACAAAATAAAGAGAGAGAGTTTAGAGTCAATGGATCAAACGCAAACAACAAGATGTGTTTCGAGGTTCGAGCACCGAGCTCTACGTCCCCGCCTTCACCGAGAAGGATTTTCAATCCACTAGGAGTACCGAACTCCTCTCTCAACCAATACAACCTCCACCGAGGCAATACAAATGGTCTACCGAAGACCGGAGTACCAAACTCCACCAATCCAACTCCACCTCACACAAGAGGGAGTAACCACAATCCACCTCTACCGAAGAGGGATACAAATCCAACACCAACTCCACCTCACTAAGAGGGAGTAAACCACAACCTCAACCTCTACCAAAGAGGGAGCAACCACAAAGGTTTACAACAAGGTGGTATATCTCAACCACAAACCAATTTCTTTTCCCACAAATAAATGATCCTATAGAATAGGATAGAGTGATATAGCTCAAGTGGAAAACAAGTGTTTGGAAATCAAAAACTCAAAGAAAAATATTGGGAAAATAACTAGGATAAGAATATAATGAAGATCAAAAACCCAATCCCAAAGCTTTTCTTTTTCTTGAATTTTCCAACCCTTTTTGAACAAATAGAGATGATCTCTTTAAGCACCAAAAACCTTTTGAAAACTTGCTGAAATAAACACTAGAGAGTAGAAATTTTTGGCTCTAAAAATCTTGGAGAAAAACCCATACAAATGGGGTATTTAAAAACCCATTGGAAAACTAGCCGTTGGAGCTGAACTGGCAGCTCTGGCGGCTGGCGGTCGACCGGCCGGTCGACCGCCAACGGTCATATTTTTTACCGTTGGAAGAAGCCGGTCGACCGCCCGGTAGACCGCCCAAAACCAGAGAGCACAGCTCTCTGACCGGTCGACCGCTCGGTCGACCGTGCCTTGAACCTGGCCAACGTGCACAAGCTTATGCACGTCGGTCGACGGTCGACCGACTCTGGGTCCGGTCGACCGGCCCGGTCGACCGCAGAGCCTGGCAGAAGGCAATCTGGGTCAGAAAACTGGGTTTTTAAATATTCTAAAAAATCCCATAAAACTTCTAAAAATCCACAAAAATAGTTTCTAACTTTATATATGATATATAAACATGTGATAAAAATTTCAACACCAATATCAAACATTTTAAACCATTTTTGTGTTTTGGAAAAATTACCGAAAACCAAAAACTGTATTTTTCCAAACTTTAATTTTTCAAATAAACTTTATCCAAAACATATCCAAATACAAAAATATGATACTTAATCATTTTAAAGCATGTTGCATATGGACATAGGTCCAATATACATGAAACATATACATATCATTGTTTTTGTCTTTTATTTCCAAAATATGTTTTGTCAAAATACCAAAACACTAAATACATGAATAGGCATATCAAACTAAGTTTTTCTAAGAAATTAAGCATGCATGTATATAGAACACATCTAATATACATAAAACCAAGTAAACTTGTTTTGATCTAACTATTCATGAAAACCAATATCGGTTAAACCAAAAACTGAAAAACTAAATCCAAAACATGAAACGTGTGTGTATTGTGAACTTGAGCATATCACACTATCTAATCTTTACATATGGATCTAAAACACAAACTAAATTAGGACACCTAAGTCTTCTTGTAGAGCGCCGTCTCCAAGCCGACTCAATCCAAAACTCCGTGATCCACCGAGCTAGACTCCAACGAGTGCTATATATGATCTTGATGCTCGGGCTCTTGAATCACCATGTGAAAGGCTTCAAAACTCCTTTGTTGAAGCTAATCACCAACTAACATCTTGGTAAATGATCTGAAACTGTAACGCCCCGATCCCGCGGATACGGAAACGTCACTGCGACGTATATACGCAGGTCAGAAATACCCTCACGTATATACGCTAAGCATCAGTACATGCAAGATTCAGAGTACGGAAGCAAGTGGTGCATTATACATTCCAATACATGAGTCCAATTACAGAGTTATCACCAGGGGTGATCCAATATTACATAAATATTACATCACCTGATAGGCGCAATTGCGAGAGTATAAAAATATACACATATGAATAGTACAAAAGGGTGCTCACAAGACAACTGGAGGAGTCGCGAGCCAACAGGGAAAGCAAGGATGGGACTGGAGCTACAGCTGATCTGACCGCTCTACAGGAGTAAACTTGGTCCTCGGCAAGAAGAATCCTCTAGCTCCAAGCTCCAAAACCTGGACATGAGAATCCAGGGGAGTCAGATGAAACTCCCCAGGCGAGTGGTAAAACAAAAGCCAAATGGCGAGTATGGGTAAGCACATGTGTATCAGTAAATCTGGATTATAGGCATGAAAATCATGTTGTAGACATAAGCATGTAGGAACAAATAGAATGTAGTTGGTGGCATCCATGGTATAACAGGATAAGCAGTAAAGTGGATAGAGCAATACTAGTTATCTACTAAGTTAACATAAAATCGATAAAACCGAATAAAAACCGATTACGAGTAAATCCAATTGTACGGCTTAGGTCATGACTCCATGAGGTTAGTACTTCGAAGGAATAATCCAAACAAGGAAACCCTCATCCATATACCTTTACCTCATATTACCGTGACCTGAACACGTACAGCTCGAAATACAAAACAATGCGGCGGAGACACATTAGAATTATTAGTACGATTAGGCTGTCTAAGTTGTAGGTTTTAGTATGCGTCCCATTACACATACTTCTACTTACAACTTATAGAGCAAGTTATCTGGAAACTGATTAAAGTTCGATGAATCATGTTCTGGATGGGTCCCGTACATGCCCGGGACAACGGTTCAGGAGTATCCGGTGCTGAGCCGGAACGTACCGCTAGGTACCGGGACTTATGGACGCCCGAACAGGAATAGAGTATCGCAGATCCCATAGAAATAGGTCTAGGGCGTGTGCATACCCGGCATGAATATCAGGAGTAGGGGTGCCAGTACACCCCACGGAATCCCTGGTGGCCGCCAGGAGATCCCCAAGTGTTTGGCCACGCGTGACTCGATAGTGCCACCATGAACATGATTAATCAGGGCCCATCAGTTTCCCCCAAACCAGTGCAAGTTGTCTAATTATAATAGTATATCAAGTAAGCAGGACATGATCAGAATGGGGATCATAACAGGAGTCATGACAGGAATCAGGTATAAACAAGAGATGGCCCTGCAGATTCAAGAGGTGGCCCCCACGGATTCAAGAGGTGGCCCCCACCGGGTATGGTGTGGCACTTTGTTCCATGTGGCACTTTGCTCTGAGGGGATGGATTCTAGAGGTGGCCCCCACAGATTCAAGAGGTGGCCCCCACCGTGTATGGTGTGGCACTTTGTTCCATGTGGCACTTAGTTCCATTCAGGACTTGACGGGAACAGGTAGTACAACATGAGTAAGTGTCAAGTAGGAGTATGCCAGACGCAGGAAATAGCAAACGCGGGGTTCGCGTTGCAAGAATGGTAGACGCAGGGTTCGCGTCGCGAGAATGGCAGACGCGGGATTCGCGTCGCAAGATGCCTCAAACGCGAGGTCTGCGTTCAAGTCAGGACGCAAGGAAAGCGCGGACGCGGATAAAACTCAGCGTTACGGCAAGATGAATAGGACAAAGACGCGAGCATGGATCCGCGTCTCAGAGAAATGACGCGTCTCAGGGAAGTGGCGCTTCAAGAGAGCTGCATTAGTCGGCTCGGAACAGTGGGTAGTCGACTATGAGAAGTCCGCGTTTCAGAGAACCGCGTTTCAAGAAGAAAGATAGTCGACTAGACGCGATTTGCCAAGTTGGCTAGAAATACTGCGTTTCCAAGAAGGGCGCGCTTCAGAAAAGATTAGTCGACTAGGAGGATTAGTTAATCGACTTAACAAGGCTGCGTCTCAAGAAATCAAGCTGCGTTTCAAGGGGTTAGTCGACTTATGATCTAGGCAAGTCGACTAATGCTGTAAAACAGTGAGCAGAGACAGTTCTTAAAGTTATGGTTTGTTTGATATGCAATTACAAGTTATTCAAGTCTTAGCGAGGAAGAACACTCGCGTAAGAAGGCAAGAGGTTAGCGAGAATACTCGCCTAACAAAATCTTTGCCGCGTCCAACGAAGGGAAGTTCGGCCCCAATCCAAAAGGAGGGTACCGACCCTAAGTCTTGCCGCCGGAGAAGAAACGCGGCCCCAATCCAAAGGAGGAGCCGGTTCTAAGTCTTGTCAACGGAGGAGAAAAGCACGGCCCCCAATCCAAAAGGAGTTGGCCGGCTTCAAGGTGATGGAGAGGTGATGGTTGCGGTTTGGTAAAGGTGAAGGCTTTGGTGGTGGTTTGAAGTTTGTGGTAGGTTTAATGGAGTTGAAGGAGGAAGAAGATGAAGGTATGAGGTTGTAGTGGTGGTGGTTTAAATGAAGATGAGGGAGGAAGAGGATAAAGGCTTCTCTTGGTGGAGGTTAAGGTTTTGGAGAAGTGAAGTGAAAAAAATGAAGGAAAAAGGAGAAGGAAAAGTATTTATAGGATTTGGATTATGAAGGTGGTGCAATTAAACAAAGGTGAGGGGGTATTTGCAAAATTGAGGGGATTTGACATTTCTCTTGGCCATTAGGCTTGCCATGATGATGAGAAAGGAGTGGGGATTTCTTGGAAATGGTATTTTGGAAGAGGAGAATTTAATGAAGGGAGAGAAAGAAGAATAAAATAATGTAGTAATCATTATGAAATAAAAGAACAAAAGAGGAACTTGCGTTCCTCTCATCCAAAACGCAGCATCCTTCAGCGTTTGGGCCAAATGAGCTAAACGCAGTGATTAGAGCTGCGTTTAGAGAAGGCTGCGTTTGGAGAGGAGAGAGAAAATCATGATACTTTGATGGGATTTGATCTGAAGTGCATTAAATGCGGAATGGGGAGGATCTTTGCAATAAATGCGAAATCCCAGGTTGGTGAGATCCGCGTTTCATGAAGGAGAGAGAAATAGGAAAAGACAGTAGAATATATATATGGGGCAATCTTCTCGGTATCTGGGAAAATACCGAAAGGCCCAAAAATAAAGTAATCCGGAAAGTCTCCCAAAAATTCCCAAAAATCATAAATATTATAAAATGATTTTTGGTGAAATCGGATTTCAAAGATTCAATCTCATTTTCAAGATAAAAATCATAAGGTCAACCGTCAATCTCGGTATACGCCGGATTGGCCGGGTTTTCAATAAATTCTGATAATTCCCAGAAAAAGTATTTAGATAGAAAATATGATTTTAAGAAATAATGCCTAAAGGCACTTTTATAAATTCCAAACCATTTGTAAATTAAAAATCCGGGAATCAGTCAACGGTACTGGCCGACACCGGTTTTGAAGATTTTCAACTAAATCCAGGAAAATTCCAGAAAATCATATAAAATGCAGAATATTGGAAAATGATGTTTAAACTGTCATCGTCAAATCGGAATACCAGAATGTCCAAACCGAGCAATACTCTGGGATCGGGCCTTCGGTTCAAACTAAGGTTGACTCCGAATCCACGAATCCAAATCCAAGACAAAACGATCACGTAAACACGCATAGTACAAAATAAATACGGGAAGTAAATCAAAAATACGGTCGAGAAATCTGAATACGCAACTAAGTACGTATTCCGGAAGCGGGGTGTTACAATCCATCCACCTTACAAAAATTGCGTCCTCGCAATTTCGATAAGGGGCAAATTGAACACAAGGAGGACAAAGGTTGGAAATAAGGCTTCGTAAAACCAAAACAGGTGTAAGATAAACACAGGAGGGACCAGGATGGACAATGAGAATAGGATAAGGAGGAACATTCACGAAGGATTACCAACTCAAAATACAAAAGGTCAGGGGGTTGCTGCAAACGGTGACATCCTCAAGGTTCCTGCTCCAGATACTGAGCCTCATACTCTGCTGCTGCTTCATCTGATACCTCTGCTGCCATGTTGTGAACTTGACCTCTGCCATAATCTGCTCTGGGTCTTGCTCCTCTCTGTGGGTGATCATACCGCTGGGGTGGAAATGGAGCTCTTCGGTCTACGGGTTCTGGGTTCCTTCTCAGTGGTGGAGCTGGAAGTGCCGGGGGTGCTGCTCGTGCTGGAATTACTGGTGGTATTGGGTAATTCCTCTTGAATGGACAATCACCTATAGAGTGATTTCCAGATCCACATACCAAGCATAGCCTATTAGCTCTTCGGCAATTGCGTTGGATGTGTCCGGGCTTCCGACAGTACCCGCATATCATCTGCTGCTGGGGAGGTTGGAATGGTCGCTTAATCACTGGACCATAGGTTGTCCTAGCTGTATCTTCTTCGGTCATCAACTGAAAGGGTCTCTTCACTGACTTGCTCTGCACCTGATTCTCATTCTTCTTCTCCAGTCCTCGTTCTATTTCACGGGCAATGGAGAGAACCTGAGAGTATGTCTTCAGCTGCTGAGGGATAAGGAACATCTGGACATCCATCTTCAGTCCTTGTTGAAATCTGCTGGCCCTCTTTTCTTCATCTGACACCATGTAGGGAGCAAATCTGCTGAGCCTCAAGAATTCAGCAGCATATTCATCCACTGACCGGTTGCGCTGCTGCAGGCGAATGAATTGCTCCTCCATTTCCTTCTGAGCTGTTGCCGGGAAGAATCTCTCGTAGAAACCCTTTGAGAATTGATCCCATGTGATGGGTTTCTCTAGTGTTGCTTCTTCTGCCAACCACCAGGTTCTGGCCACATCTCTCAGCTGTATCTTGGCCACTTCCACTTGGTTCTCATCCGGGACTCGGGCCGCCTTCAAAAGATCCGTTGTGTCTATCAGCCACTGTTCTGCATCCAGAGGCTTCTCCGTTCCCGAAAAGACTGCCGGCTGTAATCTCCTGAAATCTGACACATTGCCTGGCCTCTGTTCTCGGGGTACAACCATCAGTCCCTGACGTAAAAGCTCCGTCTGCTGCTGTTGACTCTGCATCATTCCTTGGAGTACCCTCATCATACCATCACTGTCTCTGTTGGGTCCATCTTGTGAGGCGTTGGGACCATTGCGTGTTCCCCGTCTTTCCATATCTGAGTTGGTTGGAACGGGTAGCAAGGAGAAACTGGAAGGAAAAGATTGGAGATCTCAAGTTTCAAGAAATAGATCAGAAGGAAGAAATAGATAACTCTGCACTTGGAGTTTGGAATGTATAACCAGGACTCATGCATTCCAGTTGCAAATTTCTTTACCATTAATTTGCCATCTGGACGTACTGAGGAAGTAAGAGCCTAAGCTCTGATACCAACCTGTAACGCCCCGATCCCGCGGATACGGAAACGTCACTGCGACGTATATACGCAGGTCAGAAATACCCTCACGTATATACGCTAAGCATCAGTACATGCAAGATTCAGAGTACGGAAGCAAGTGGTGCATTATACATTCCAATACATGAGTCCAATTACAGAGTTATCACCAGGGGTGATCCATATTACATAAATATTACATCACCTGATAGGCGCAATTGCGAGAGTATAAAAATATACACATATGAATAGTACAAAAGGTGCTCACGAGACAACTGGAGGAGTCGCGAGCCAACAGGGAAAGCAAGGATGGGACTGGAGCTACAGCTGATCTGACCGCTCTACAGGAGTAAACTTGGTCCTCGGCAAGAAGAATCCTCTAGCTCCAAGCTCCAAAACCTGGACATGAGAATCCAGGGGAGTCAGATGAAACTCCCCAGGCGAGTGGTAAAACAAAAGCCAAATGGCGAGTATGGGTAAGCACATGTGTATCAGTAAATCTAGATTATAGGCATGAAAATCATGTTGTAGACATAAGCATGTAGGAACAAATAGAATGTAGTTGGTGGCATCCATGGTATAACAGGATAAGCAGTAAAGTGGATAGAGCAATACTAGTTATCTACTAAGTTAACATAAAATCGATAAAACCGAATAAAACCGATTACGAGTAAATCCAATTGTACGGCTTAGGTCATGACTCCATGAGGTTAGTACTTCGAAGGAATAATCCAAACAAGGAAACCCTCATCCATATACCTTTACCTCATATTACCGTGACCTGAACACGTACAGCTCGAAATACAAAACAATGCGGCGGAGACACATTAGAATTATTAGTACGATTAGGCTGTCTAAGTTGTAGGTTTTAGTATGCGTCCCATTACACATACTTCTACTTACAACTTATAGAGCAAGTTATCTGGAAACTGATTAAAGTTCGATGAATCATGTTCTGGATGGGTCCCGTACATGCCCGGGACAACGGTTCAGGAGTATCCGGTGCTGAGCCGGAACGTACCGCTAGGTACCGGGACTTATGGACGCCCGAACAGGAATAGAGTATCGCAGATCCCATAGAAATAGGTCTAGGGCGTGTGCATACCCGGCATGAATATCAGGAGTAGGGGTGCCAGTACACCCCACGGAATCCCTGGTGGCCGCCAGGAGATCCCCAAGTGTTTGGCCACGCGTGACTCGATAGTGCCACCATGAACATGATTAATCAGGGCCCATCAGTTTCCCCCAAACCAGTGCAAGTTGTCTAATTATAATAGTATATCAAGTAAGCAGGACATGATCAGGAATGGGGATCATAACAGGAGTCATGACAGGAATCAGGTATAAACAAGAGATGGCCCTGCAGATTCAAGAGGTGGCCCCCACGGATTCAAGAGGTGGCCCCACCGGGTATGGTGTGGCACTTTGTTCCATGTGGCACTTTGCTCTGAGGGGATGGATTCTAGAGGTGGCCCCCACAGATTCAAGAGGTGGCCCCCACCGTGTATGGTGTGGCACTTTGTTCCATGTGGCACTTAGTTCCATTCAGGACTTGACGGGAACAGGTAGTACAACATGAGTAAGTGTCAAGTAGGAGTATGCCAGACGCAGGAAATAGCAAACGCGGGGTTCGCGTTGCAAGAATGGTAGACGCAGGGTTCGCGTCGCGAGAATGGCAGACGCGGGAATAGTAGACGCGGGATTCGCGTCGCAAGATGCCTCAAACGCGAGGTCTGCGTTCAAGTCAGGACGCAAGGAAAGCGCGGACGCGGATAAAACTCAGCGTTACGGCAAGATGAATAGGACAAAGACGCGAGCATGGGATCCGCGTCTCAGAGAAATGACGCGTCTCAGGGAAGTGGCGCTTCAAGAGAGCTGCATTAGTCGGCTCGGAACAGTGGGTAGTCGACTATGAGAAGTCCGCGTTTCAGAGAACCGCGTTTCAAGAAGAAAAGATAGTCGACTAGACGCGATTTGCCAAGTTGGCTAGAAATACTGCGTTTCCAAGAAGGGCGCGCTTCAGAAAAGATTAGTCGACTAGGAGGATTAGTTAATCGACTTAACAAGGCTGCGTCTCAAGAAATCAAGCTGCGTTTCAAGGGGTTAGTCGACTTATGATCTAGGCAAGTCGACTAATGCTGTAAAACAGTGAGCAGAGACAGTTCTTAAAGTTATGGTTTGTTTGATATGCAATTACAAGTTATTCAAGTCTTAGCGAGGAAGAACACTCGCGTAAGAAGGCAAGAGGTTAGCGAGAATACTCGCCTAACAAAATCTTTGCCGCGTCCAACGAAGGGAAGTTCGGCCCCAATCCAAAAGGAGGGTACCGACCCTAAGTCTTGCCGCCGGAGAAGAAACGCGGCCCCAATCCAAAAGGAGGAGCCGGTTCTAAGTCTTGTCAACGGAGGAGAAAAGCACGGCCCCCAATCCAAAAGGAGTTGGCCGGCTTCAAGGTGATGGAGAGGTGATGGTTGCGGTTTGGTAAAGGTGAAGGCTTTGGTGGTGGTTTGAAGTTTGTGGTAGGTTTAATGGAGTTGAAGGAGGAAGAAGATGAAGGTATGAGGTTGTAGTGGTGGTGGTTTAAATGAAGATGAGGGAGGAAGAGGATAAAGGCTTCTCTTGGTGGAGGTTAAGGTTTTGGAGAAGTGAAGTGAAAAAAATGAAGGAAAAAGGAGAAGGAAAAGTATTTATAGGATTTGGATTATGAAGGTGGTGCAATTAAACAAAGGTGAGGGGGTATTTGCAAAATTGAGGGGATTTGACATTTCTCTTGGCCATTAGGCTTGCCATGATGATGAGAAAGGAGTGGGGATTTCTTGGAAATGGTATTTTGGAAGAGGAGAATTTAATGAAGGAGAGAAAGAAGAATAAAATAATGTAGTAATCATTATGAAATAAAAGAACAAAAGAGGAACTTGCGTTCCTCTCATCCAAAACGCAGCATCCTTCAGCGTTTGGGCCAAATGAGCTAAACGCAGTGATTAGAGCTGCGTTTAGAGAAGGCTGCGTTTGGAGAGGAGAGAGAAAATCATGATACTTTGATGGGATTTGATCTGAAGTGCATTAAATGCGGAATGGGGAGGATCTTTGCAATAAATGCGAAATCCCAGGTTGGTGAGATCCGCGTTCATGAAGGAGAGAGAAATAGGAAAAGACAGTAGAATATATATATGGGGCAATCTTCTCGGTATCTGGGAAAATACCGGAAAGGCCCAAAAATAAAGTAATCCGGAAAGTCTCCCAAAAATTCCCAAAAATCATAAATATTATAAAATGATTTTTGGTGAAATCGGCTTTCAAAGATTCAATCTCATTTTCAAGATAAAAATCATAAGGTCAACCGTCAATCTCGGTATACGCCGGATTGGCCGGGTTTTCAATAAATTCTGATAATTTCCAGAAAAGTATTTAGATAGAAAATATGATTTTAAGAAATAATGCCTAAAGGCACTTTTAGAAATTCCAAACCATTTGTAAATTAAAAATCCGAGAATCAGTCAACGGTACTGGCCGACACCGGTTTTGAAGATTTTCAACTAAATCCAGGAAAATTCCAGAAAATCATATAAAATCCAGAATATTGGAAAATGATGTTTAAAACTGTCATCGGTCAAATCGGAATACCAGAATGTCCAAACCGAGCAATACTCTGGGATCGGGCCTTCGGTTCAAACTAAGGTTGACTCCGAATCCACGAATCCAAATCCAAGACAAAACGATCACGTAAACACGCATAGTACAAAATAAATGCGGGAAGTAAATCAAAAATACGGTCGAGAAATCTGAATACGCAACTAAGTACGTATTCCGGAAGCGGGTGTTACAGAAACTAAACATCACAAGATTATTAGTAAACATAACTACATGAGTTAATCATCATTAAAACTAGAGTGGAATGCCTCTGGGCCAACAATCTCCCCCTTTTGGATGATGACAAAACTCATGGAGTTATATATGCATGGATTAAAGTTTAAGCTTCAAAGAAGCTCCCCCTTAACTCATGCATAGGAATAAATAACAAATATATGCAATGAATACTAAACATGAATATGCATAAACATGCATAAAACAATGAAATGAACATGCTCTTGATACCAAATATTTAAAATAAAATCTTTTTCTCTTATTTTTTTTAAAAATAACATGCTCTTGATACCAATCAATTAAAAAACTAATCAATCAATAGAAGCTCTTGATATCAATCAAACAAAAACTCAACTATATGCATATAAACTCAAACTATATCATGCATATAAACACACATACTTCTCCCCTTTTTGTCAATCATCAACAAAGGGGTTAACGTAAAATAAACAAATTCTTCTCCCCCTTTTTTGTTCGAAACAAAGAATCAATAAAGGCGTGATGTCAAACAAATCAATAATAAGAATATATGCGATATACATTCATGAAGAGGAAGACGCTAAGTTAACTTTCCTACATATATGCATTACATGAAGAAAAGATGACAAGCCCTAATTCACATAACACAAAATATGCAATGCATAAGAAGAGATGTGAAGCTCCCCCTACACACGTGTATCGCATAAAGAAGAGTTGTCAAGCTCCTCAATATAAGATACACTCAACATGAATCTATATGTAGAAGAGATGTTAAGCTCCCTTTGCATATATGCAATCATATCAAAACATTTTTAACATATCTTATTAAAACACAATTTTGAATTTTCTTAATAAAACAAATTTTGAGATATCTTAGTAAATCAAATTTAAAATACCAATAAAAATTTTCATGGATACCAATTGAAAGAAATAGATCAATAGATATCAATTGAAAGTAAACAAAATCTTGATACCAATTGTGAATATTTGTCATTTAGAACATATGATACCAAAATAAAATCAATTTTCAACATAAAGTGTGGGAGTAGAAATCAACGGTAAACAAAATACCAATTGAAAGATAAAAAATACGAATTTTCTCCCCCTTTATTAAATACCAAAAAAACAATGCATAAGCTTGTATAAGTACCAATTGAAAACTTAATCAATTGAAATATGATAGTCATTAAAACTCAAGCTTAGCAAAACTAAAATTTGTGCTCAAAAAATTATAGAGATATAATAAGCACAAATAAAACACATATGAGTATACAAAAAGATGTCAATATTGATATCAACTGAAAAGATCCAATGAGACCAATTGAAACAATAATAAGATCGAGTGTATACCTCATATAACCTACCACCCATTTCATGCTCAAGTTTAAAATGATTTTCACTATAAAGCATACATGTGCATGGTCTCCCAACCAACCGCCCTTGGAAGGTAGGAGTTTTCAAAAATAAGTTTAAAAGATAGTGTATGTTTGAAAAACTCTACCATAACGAAGAATCCCGCAACTAGTTAAATTGAAAAACTTGTAAACTAGTATGAAATCCTTCAAGTAAGGAATAAAACAAAAATATTTTTCATGAAACACATGTAAATCACATGGTCACTAAACACTCAAAGTCCATAAAGCCCATATCATGCTCATGAAAACAAAGTCATGAGAAAACAATAAGTAGGTGAGTGTATAAGGTATATGTGAAAACATATAATCATGAAAATAGACATTCAAGCTCTAAGTTCCTTAATACATGAAAATCATAAAAACTCGATTTCTTCAAAGCATATGTATGTCAAGTACAAATTAAAGTATACATATATATCCAAAACATAACGAGTCCACAAATATATATGCATGAAGGCACGTGGCTCAAAGGATGTATATGCATAATCAATAGTTTGGATAAGATGGACATATACATGAAGCTAAACATGGAAAACATGAAAATCGTCAAAACTAAATTTTCATTAAAAAACAATATATACTTCAAGGCATATATATGTTTTGACAAGACAAGAAGTATACATACATATCCCTAAACACAATTGAGTTCATAACAAAGATTTGCATGAAAAACAAATGACTCAAGGGGTATACATGTATATCTTAAAGTTTGGCAAAATAAACATATACATGAAGTGAAACCACATGATCATAAAACATGTCAAAATGGGGAATACAAGTTTAAAATGTATGAATCATCAAAACTAGACTATACTAGCACATCTAATGGGTACAAATAAGCATTCAAGCACAAACATATAATGATTTATTTGTGGCCCACTATATGTACAAGTATATATCCTAGTCTTAATGAAAACTAATATTTAAACATATATTCAAAATTTGAAGCATAAAACGAGACATAAATCAACATGATAAGCATGAAAAACGATCATTATGTAAATTCACATGCTATTAGAATTATGATATGCATAATAACTAAACAATGGTGAGAATCACAACATATGGGTCCTTATAAATAAGGGTGATCTCAAAAGCTATACATACATGTCAATGATCTAATAATCATGGCATTTAATATAATAATCTATAAACATCAAAACATGAAGCATCAAAACAAAACAAAAATCATAAACATACATATGATCATTATGTATATGCATGTGCATTAGATCTAGGATATACATATTAGTTAAAAATAAAGTGAGAACACATAGATATAGGTCCATATTAAACATGAGTGTCTCAAAATAACTAATCATGTATATCACTAATCTAATGAACATGGCATAGGCATAATGAACAATAAATAAGACATGCTATAAATCGATGAACATGAAAAGCATGCAAATATAAACGGGAGTTAGAGATCGATACCAAAACCGATGAAGGCACTTCTCTAGTTCTCCAAACCAAGGTGGTCCTCCCACCAAACATCCCTTGAAAGTGATGCATCCAAATAGTAATCTTTAAGCTCGGAACGCATCTACCTCAAGGCTCCATAACTCTCACGTCATGCGAGAGCCCACACCTACATCAAATACAATAGGGGTGATCTTTGGTACCCACACTCTTTTGGGTCCATGGGGGTTAGTACCTTTTCTAACCCAAACAAATTTATTTGCTAAATTACAATCATTTATACGATCAAAATAAAATTTAGCAAGGTGGCCCTTACGTCCATAATGTGTACAAGTGTACACATGAGCATACAAAGTGTGATGGTTGTGACCGTGAGTAGCATGTATATGCCGAGGAGGGTGTGCATAAAAAGATGGAACTTGTTTCTTTCGAAACAAGGATTCCAAACGTGTATGACTCAAAACACAATGGCTCAAAGTGGAGCCCAAACAATCAATATTCTTCTTTAGCATAGATATATCATTTTCAATTAAAGAAGAAGTGTGGCATGCAATAGGTGAGCTAGGTGAAATTACCCTAGCATGGCAAACATGAGAATCTATATCATTTTTCAAAGATTCATTTTTCTTTAAAATAATTTCTAATTCCTTGGAAATAGAAGCAATTTTCAATTTTAAAGAATCATTTTCTTTTAAAACAAAATTAACTTTTGAAGACAAGTTTTCATTTTTCTTCAAAATTATTTCACAATCATTTTTAGATTTTAAAACTTCATTTTCTTTTAGGGCAAGTTCAAGTCTAGATTTCAATGAATCCCTTTCATTAGAAATCTCAACCTTCTCTTGCAAAACCAACTCAAGTTTTGAAAACAAATCCTCTTTTTCTTTACTTAACTTACAAGTTTTCTTTTTAAGACTTTATATTTTTCAAGAAGGTTCTCACAAACAATAGATAACTCTTCATTTAAAGCATCGGCATCCATACTATCATGATCATCTAATGAAGAGCTAGCACTATCTAGTTGAGTATCCGAATGTACCTCAAGGGAGTCATTCCCTTGGACCATATAGCGTCGTTATTTGGATTCGTCTCCACTAGATTCATCCTCCATTATGTTGGGCATTTGAAGCTCGGAGGAAGTCAACTTGTTCCACACTGCAAAGGCGGAATCAAAGTTAGAAACAAGCATAAGATAATTTTTGTTAAGCGTGCTTCTAATAGCCTCAAGGACAAGTGTATTGGCCCCTATATGATTGCGGTTACCAAGATAGCATTTCTTGGTAGCGGCAAGGAAAACATGCAAGCCTAGGGTTTTCAAATACAAGGACATCCTAAATTTTCATGTGTCAATGTTGGAAACATCAAACATGAGAGGTGACAAGCAATCCATGATGTGTGCAAACAAATATACGTGCAAATGCAAATGATAGATTAGCAACCAAGATCTCACTCCTAGGTGGTTAAACCAAATATCAGGAGCGTAGGCTCTGATATCAATTGAAATCACCTAGAGGGGGGTGAATAGGTGATAAGGCTAATCTAAGAACTAAATGCGGAATTACAAAACTAATTTGCGACAACACTTAGTGCAACCAACGAGTGTAGCCGAATTCCCCGTGAAGGGCTCTGGACTAACTCCTTTTGATTCCTCTGAATAAGAGTTGAGGCGCTATATGAAGCTCTCGTGGTTAAGCACAAGTGAGGCACACACAAACAAGCCAAGCATATAATATGTAACGCCCCGATTCCACGGATACGGGGACGTCACTGCAACGTATATACGTAAGTCCGAAGTACCTTCCCGTATATACGCTAAGCATCAGTACAGACAAGAATCAGAGTACGGAAGTAAGTGGTGCATTATACATTCCAACACATATATACAATTACAGAATTATCACCAGAAGTGATCCAATATTAACAATAATATTATATCACTGATGCGCAAATGCGGGAATACAAAAGATATACATGTATGGACAACATAAAAGATACATGTATATGAACAGTACAAAAGAGTGCTCACGAGGTAACTGGAGAGACCACGCTACCGCTGCGCTACTCTGATCAATAACAGGGGGAAATCCTCACGCTCCAAGCTCCATGACCTGGACATGAGAATCCAGGGGAGTCAGTGAAACTCCCCAGGCGAGTATGATACAAAGCCAGGTGGCGAACCAGGATGAGTACGAGTGTCAAGTACAGAAGACAGGAGGGTTAGAACACAAATGAAATACATATATGGACGGTCATAATACAATCATCAGAAAACCAGAAATCCAAGGTAAAACTGATTTCATGCAAGGTGATTGTATACGCTTAGGTTACGGTCCCATGAGACTAATACATCGAAGGAATAATCCAAACAAGGAAACCCTCATCTATATACCTTTATCTCATGCCACAGAATATCCAAGCGTATAGAATCAGAGTTGCAAATCATATGAAAGTCAAACAGGAATACAAAACGGGAATCATGACATGCATAGCAAGTGCAACAGGAATCATAACAGGTACTTTAACAGGAATCATGACAGGTGACTATTATTATTATTACTTGTCTGACCATATATCTAGGTATGTGACCTGGTGTACGGCCAACCCACATACATCCATATATAAGCAAGCCAAGGGTTGTTAACGGAAGTAGATGGAGAACTGATAGAGCTTCTTATAATGGTACTCATGCACCGGGGACCAGTCTTCTGGCCCAACGGTTCCCACCACCTGGGACCGGCTTTGTTCACATGCACCGGGGACCAGTTTAGTGGTCCAACGGTTCCCACCACCTGGGACCGGCTTTGTAGGCTCGAAGTCCCCTTAATAGTAATCATAACAGTAATCATAACAGTACCGCCAATATATGTCATTCCCATACTATAAGCAAGATATCATTCCGGCATCCATCACTTCCTCCCATACCCATACAAGTTGTCCTTTTTATAGCTTTTTAACATAATTATCAGATTTCGGGAATGAACAATATCATAACAGGTATACATAACAGTAATCAGTACATAACGGTAATCAGGTGTTACATCCCCTTTATCGTGATAATTGTAAGAATCGGTGTATCATGCTTGGTGTCAAGAGATAGCATGATAAATGGTGATGTATATCAAGTAACCAATCATATCAAGAATTGATAATAGTCAGGTAAGTCATGATATAATAAAAGGGTCTTGCCAAATAATGGCATGGCAAGTGGTTAGATGATAACACAGTTGCCAAGTGATATACATATGATAAATGGTAGCACATAACTGACAGGTCTAAAGTAATGCCAAGTGGTAATGTAAAAGCAATGACCCAAAGTCCAACAAGTCCAACGACCACGAAGGGTCGGCCACGCATAGTATAAAGCAATAAAAGATATAAAGCATGAAATACAATACATGAAGACTAGAGCGAGAATACTATCATAATCAATGGAATGGTAAAGCAAGAGGGTAGCGAGTGAGAACACTCGCCCAAATCACCAAAACGCCGAAATATCCGGAATCCACGGAAGCTCGGGATGCGCCATAACCTGTGATATAAATATGTAGAGTGAAGATGAGAGAGAAAGAATGGAAGATGATGTGTGTCAAGAGACAAGTCAAGTAATACCTATAGGTGATGTAAGTCTAGAGGGTAAGGTTCAGGTTCAAGAAGGGAATCAACTATAACAGATAGGCAAAGTTAGTCGTCTAGGTGGAATGGGTGGTCGACTAATAAAGAAGTTGGTCGACTAGGAGAAATGGGGTAGTCGACTAATAGTGGTCCTAAGTCGTCTAACAGTCAGGTCAAGTTGACTAAAACTGGGTTCTAGAGAGTTAGGATTTTTCCACAGGAGAAGCAGATTTTGGCCCAAAACAGACTAACGGTCGACTGGGGTCAATGGCCGGTCGACCGGTACACTAACAGTGCCAGGACGGTCGCCTGTCGGTCGACTGCCGGTCGACCGAAAATACAGGTCGGTCGAGTGATCGGTCGACTGCCGGTCGACCGATACAAGGCCGTGAGCTCCAGGTTTGGCCGGTCGAGTGCCGGTCGACTGCCGGTCGACCGGACTATCCCAGCGTGCACGCTGTGCACGTCGGTCGACTGCCGGTCGACTGCCGGTCGACCGGACTCCTGAAAACTGCTGCTGTTGGTCTAAAAATCAGATTTTTGCTGGGTTATATTTGATGGCTAAAAATATGATTTTGATGACATAGGAACACAAGATATGAAGATACAAGTATACTAGGAATTTAGACAAGTCTAAGTGATGAAGAACACTCACCAAAAGTAGTGGTTGGTGATGGAGTGATGGTGGTGTTGATGATGAAGAAGAAGGTGGAGCCTTGTGGAGTTGTTGTTGACCTTGGTGGTGTTTCCCATGGAGATGAAGGAAAGGGTGGAGGTTTAGGGTTTTGATGAAGAGGATGAAGAGAAGGAAAAAGAGAAATAGAAATGTAAAGGGAAAGTATTTATAGGGTTTTGGATTTGTAAAGGTGTTGCAATTAAATAAAAGGGAGGGGCTTAATTGCAAAGTGGAAAGTGAGGTGTTTCTCTTGGCCAATAGGAGCTTGCCAAGTGAGGGGGTGAGGTGGAGAAGAAGTGTGTGGAAGTTGGTGAGGTGGAAATATTGTGTGGTGGAGAATTAAAGGAAGTGTGTGGATGAAAATGAAAGCTTAGGGAGGAAGAAAAGAATAAAGGAAAGGAAAAATGGAAAAGATATTGAAATGAGAAGATATTCTCTTGGAAGGCAAAATAAAAATAATGAAAGTGGCGGATTCCCGGGATTGAGTCGCGGATGCGGAAATCTTTCGGGAAAATACCGGATACGTCCCGAAATCAAGTATCTCGGAACGACCCGAAATAAATACCAAAAATCCATAATATTATATTAAGAATAATGGTGAAATCCGTTTTAAGAAATACTTTACAGTTTTAAAGATAAAAATCCCGGAATCAGTTACCTACCGACTCCGAAAGAATTTTCATAAATCATAAAATCCTCAGAAAATGAATATAGGTAGAAAATGTGATTCTAAGAATTAAAGTCTAAAGGATCATCTAGAAATTCTAAACTGTTTGTGAGATAAAAATCCAGGAATCAGTCTTCTACCGACTCCGGTGGAATATTCATAAATTCGTAAAATCTTCAGAAAAAGTATTTAAATAAGAAATGTGATTCTAAGAAGAAAAGTCTAAAGACTCTTCTAGAAATTCCAAGTGGTTTGTGAATTAAAAATCCGGAAGCGGTCAGCGACACTGGCCGACACCGTTTTGAAGAAATTCAATTTAATTCAGGAAAAATCTAGAAAATCATAGAAAATATATAATAATGGAAAATAATATTTAAAACTAAAATCGGTCAAATCTAATCACCGGAAAGACCAAATCGAATAATATACTATAATCGAGTTCCTGGTTCGGACTGGGACTGACTCCGAGTCCACGAATCCAAATCCAAGACAAAACAATCATATAAGGAATTCATAAAGCAAAACAAATACAGGAAACAAATCGAAAAATACGATCGGAAAATCTGAATACGCAACTAAGTACGTATTCCGGGAACGGGGTATTACATAATATGAATGAGCAATATGAATAGATGCAAGGCACAAAATAAAGAGAGAGAGTTTTGTTGGCCCAAAGGCCATTAGCCCTATATCTTGTTGAATATTTTGATGATAACAAACCATATTTAGTTATGTATTTAACAATTTTTTTTAAAAGTATTTCAGGTTAAACAGGTCGATTTGACGGCTCCACTATCAAGACTCACAAGTTTGGACGCCGCTAAAGATGTGCATTCCCAAGCTAAGCACATTAGGAAGCTTCGGGATCAAGACATGAAGAAAAGACCAAGTCAAGATCAAGACAATGAAAAAGTCCAAGATTTGTAATTTTGCTTTTCTTTTAGAATCTTTGTCAAAACCTAGATGTTAGAAGTAGATTTATGGGATTGTCACTTACACACACTTTAGTTTGATATATGGCTTCAAAAACAATTTCAAATTCTATTTCCAACTTAGTTTTATAGCTAACATGTTTTTCGGAAATTTGTTTTAGAAACTCTAAGTTTTTGGAAAAACCGATTTTTGAGAAAAACAAGTTTTTATCAAAGAAAAACTTTATCAAAATGTTTTAACATGTTAGGGTAGTGACATATGGTCATACTCCTAATTTTTACAAGGTCCAAAACCCCAAACCACAAGACCAAATCCAAAGACCCAGTTCTGGCTTTCTGCAGTTCTGATTTTTCAGAACTGACAGGAGCCGGTCGACCGTCCCGGTCGACCGACGTACACGCTGTGTATGTGTGTACGTCGGCCGACCGCTCCGGTCGACCGGAGCACTTACAGTGCTCTCTGTTTGTTCCGGTCGACCGGGGCGGTCGACAGTAGTCCCCCAACGGTCAAAAATATGACCGTTGGCGGTCGACCGGCAGCTGTCAGAATTTCTGACAGACTCCAACAGCTATATTTTCTGACAAATTTTGTTGGGATCTCACCCCCAACGAATCTCTCTTGCTGTTTTACCCATTTTTTCAACCCCTATAAATAGAGGGTCACTTCAACATGATAAGACAACAATTCCTAAACATTTTTACAAGAGATTTTCATAAGAATTTCAAGTCTTCATTTTAGAAAAGATTTTCAAAGCCAAAATTTTCATACACCCATTTGAAGCCTATTCCTCTACTTCTCTCTAGATTTTGCACTACACAATCACAAATTTCTACATCTACATATTGGTTATAGGATTGTGCAAGTGAGCTATTTTGTGATCAAGTGTGATCATTTTCTTCTTGAGTGAAGTTGTAGAGGCATCGGCCTCAAGGCGAGCTAGTGTGCTCCGGGTGGTGTTGCGGCTTCACAAGTGATCGGACAAGTGTGTCCTTGTATTGAAGATCCGGTGGGATCGACAATAGTGGAAATCCTTCAAGTGTGAAGGCGGGGACGTAGAGCGTGGCTCGAACCTCGGAAACATATATTTGTGTTTGCGTTTGCTCGAATTTTCTCTAAACTCAACTCCTTTATTTCTTGCAATTCTTATTGTGTTTATTGCTAGTCATTTTATTTGAGCAATTTGTTAGTAGAATTTTAATTCCGCATTGTTGCCAAATTTTATATAGCCATCACCTATTCACCCCCCCTCTAGGTGATTTCAATTGGTATCAGAGCCTAACCCTACAATTTGGTTTAACCACCTTAGGGAGATCCTTGTTATTTGGCTATATTAGTTGCATTTTTCATTTATTGTGCTTTATATTATTCATCCATGGCATCACTTGACTTTTCTAGCATCAAGTCCCCACCAAAGTTTGATGGCTTGAACTTCCCTATTTGGAAGGTCAAGATGAACCTATTTCTAAAGTCCCTAGGTGTTAGAGTAGCTAGGGCCATCACTAGAGAATTTGTTGAGCCCCTCACCGATGAGAGTTCATGGTCCGAGGACACCACCAAGGACTATGAGGCAAATGCTAGAGCCAATATGCCTTGACCCAAGCTCTAAATGAGGATGACCTAGCACGCATCATTAATTGCAAATTCGCATTTGAAGTTTGGAATATTTTAATTGTGACTCATGAGGGAACGTCACAAGTCAAAAGATTCAAGATTGACTTGTTACGTTCTCAATATGAGAATTTTTACATGTTTGATAATGAGAGCATTGATGACATGCTCACGCGTTTCACCAAGATCACTAATGCCTTGTCTTCTCTAGGTGACGCAATTGATAATGACCAAAAGATTCGCAAGATCATTCGGGCTCTTCCCAAATCTTGGGAAGTGAAGGCTACTCAAGGAGCTCAACGATAGGGAGGAGATGGACTTCTCCGGCTTCATCGGAAATCTCAAGACGCATGAGATGGAGATGAAGATAAGAGAAGAAAGGGAGGCACCCAAAAAGAAAGCACTTGCCTTCAAAGCCACTCCAACCACTCTTGAAGAGGATGACTCATCGGAGGATTGCGATGAGGACTTCGCCATGCTCATCCGGAAGGTGGGCAAGATGTTCTACAAAAAGGGGAGGCAAAGCAACTTCCGAAGAGGGAGACCTCAAGGAAGGTATGAAAAGAAAAGAGAAGAACCCGGTCCTTGCTTCCATTGCAAGAAGATCGGACACCTCATTGCCGATTGCCCCACTCTTCAAGTAACCACCTCCAAGAACGGCCCCAAGAAGAAAAAGGCTATGGTAGCAACATGGGATAACACGGAGTCAGAATCCGAGGAGGAACGACGCCGCACACATGTGCTTCATGGCACATGGGGAGGATGCATCAAAGGTAACAAACGAAAACTCTATAGATGATGATGAGCTAACTATGGATGAATTAGCCTAATTTTTTGAAGAACTTCAACATAGGTATGAGATTTCTCAATCTCATAATAAAAGGTTAAAAAGGGAAAATGAATCTTTAAAAGATAAATTAATATTATTGAAAAGGAGAAAATGATTTATCTTGTGCTTTTAAGAAATTAAAATTGATTTTGAAAAATACAAACTAGCTTGTAAAGGGAAAACCCCCATTGCATCATGTAACAAAAATTAATTTTTAGAAATTCAAAAACGAGTTGATGTTTTAGATTCAACTCTTAAAAAGTGTGCTTTTGATCTAACTAAATTTGCATCTAGATTTCCTAAGGGAGTAACCCAAGGGAAACACACTCACCATGCACATGCACGGAAACATGCACACACACATAACATGCATACATGTATGGTAGTGGTAGAATTTACATATGCACGCATTGTGGCCGCAAAGGCCATTTAGAAAAGTTTTGTTTTGCTAAAAATAATGTGCATAATAAATATGTTTGGGTTCATCCGGTACTAATCCAAAAGGACCCAAAAAGATATGGGTACCAAAAGACCCACCAAATTTAGATGATGCAGGTGGATCTTCTTCCTCCAAGACTTAGGGGGAGACGATGCCCGGGTGGTGGATGCAACTAAGCTCAAGGAACACATCGCATTTGCATCGCTATCTTGGAGGCACCTATTTTGGAGATTGCCCATGCTTGGTAACTTCTCCATTTAAAAGTTTTTGTTTGGTTATTTATATACACATGTATAGGATTGTTAGTTTACTTTTATAACACATTGATATATGCTAGTGTAAACTTACATCCCTATCATGATTGTATATATGCCATGTTTTAATATCTTGTCTTTTATACCATGTCCATTGTATGTCTACATGCCATGCCTAGACTAGCTTATTTATATATACACATTGTATTTTCAAAACTAGAAATAAAATTTTGTAAAAATTTCATATTCAAGCAAATACCTTAGAGATGGCAATTGCGCACCTCAACTCATTCAAGAGGAATCAAGAGGATGAAGTTCAGAACCCGTCACCGGGTATTCGGCTTCAACATCTCTAAAACTTTGTTTTTGTATGAAAATTAAAAAAAAGTCTTGTGTGAATATTTTGGTTGACATGATAATCTTAATGAAGATTTAAAAACATTGTTGTATTTTTGTATGTTATATATATCCTATTTAATTGTTAAATATTTTCATTTAAAATTTTTTTTTGGAGCTCTGTCTGTCCACAGTTTTTTTGGGCAAAGCCGGTCGACCGGCCCTAACCCCGGTCGACCGCCAGTGCCTGAAAGAGAACAATTTTTGCTCTCTGTTGCCGGTCGACCGGGACGGTCGACCGCTCTGGATTACAGTGCTCTCGGGTTTTTCCGGTCGACCGGCCCGGTCGACCGTTCATCGATTTCTGCCCCAAATCTGCTATTTATAATTCACACTCTCTCTCACTTTCCTCTCACCAGACCGACGAGCTCCTCTTTCCCTCTTTTCTCCAAAATCTCTCCAAACCCTAAAACTCCCAAATTCCTTCAAAATTCAAGTTGGAATCACTCTTTGTGGGTTGGATCATCAGTCTCAAGGCTTCCTCACCACCAGATTTTCAGGATTTCAGATCTAGGGTTAGGGTTTTCTCACCTTTAGGTAAAAATCACCTTTTTACTCTAAATCTTGATATCTAGCTCTTAGTTTTCCTTTCACTTGTCAAAAATTTTTAGGTTTCTTCAGTTTAGATCAAGCCTTATCAATCTACCTTAAAAATTAACATAAAAATCACTCTTTTCACCAAAAATGTCAAAGAGATCTAGGTCTGAGAAGGGAAAAAGCATAGTTCCCTCATCTTCCACCACTCCTACACCTAAAAGACCTTTTGTGAACGATCTTGCAGAAAATCGTTTCATACAACTTTCCAAAAAATCTGTAATTTCGGGAAGATGTGTAATTCTAAAGGATTTTGAACACCTAGGCATCCCTCGTATCCTCAAGAGAAACTCTTTGCATCATTTTATGACTATTAAGGAACCTGTCTACACATCCCTAGTTCACTATTTCTATGCCAACTATGCCTATGAGGGAGGTCGTGTTAGATCACGTGTTTTAGGGAGAGATATAGACATCCCTATAGCACGATTTGCTGACTTGCTACATCTCTCCTCTGGAGGAGTGGATGTTTATACTTTTGATCTACAGGACTTTGAGTATCCGGACGGTGAGTCTGCGCTCACCGCCTCCACTTTGATTCACGGGGATGACAACCCCGGTTTAGTAAGGAATGAGGAGGTCAATAAATTTACCCTCACCTCCCAAGTCCTTGCAAAATTCATTTTCTATAATATTTTGCCTAAGTCTGGTGAGTATAGCAATGCTAGGGGTTCAGCTCCTCTCATAATCTATTGCCTTCTGAAAGGCATCAAGATTGATTTTCCTCACCTCATTGCTACTCACATGGCCTCTGACCATATCCGCATGTCCGGTAGGCACTTGCCTTATGGAATGCTTATTACTCATTTGCTTCAGAGATTAGGTTTTGATTTGTCCTCTGAGACTCCCTGTCAGCCTGCTATAAATTTAGACAGCGTCCTTTTGAAGAGGATGCAGGCTCAAATGCGTCGTCACGCACAAGAGCACCCTCCTGCACCTCCTGCTGATATCCCAGGGTCATCTTCGGCCCCTGGATCCTCTTCCGTCCCAGGGATTTCATCTGCATCTGTGCCATCTTTATCACCTGAGTTCCAGTCCTTCATATCTTCTGAGATTCGCTCTCAGATCCAGGAGCATCAGTCTTGGATCGAGCAGCGAGACGCAGCCTTTCGGGCGGATTTGGAGCAG
Source organism: Agave tequilana (assembly GCA_038442645.1). Lineage (NCBI taxonomy): Eukaryota > Viridiplantae > Streptophyta > Magnoliopsida > Asparagales > Asparagaceae > Agave > Agave tequilana. Next base: position 220,538 of record JAVJIF010003366.1, on the reverse strand, counting down.
CGTGATGCAGCCCTTCGCGCGGAGATGGACTCGCGCTTCTAGGGATTTCGCAATGACATGACTTATTTTGCGAAAGCCATGAGATTCGTGGATTCGCAATTTGAGACATTATTTGCGAAATTCGATATGATTGGTCCAGATCCCACGACCATTTCTCGTCCTCTTCCATCCTCCGGTCCTCCATTTCCTATCAGAGACCCTACTGCGGCTCCACCTTCCACAGCCTGGCGTTGCTGGTATCGATCCAGATGAGGTCGGTCATGAGGATGATGATCATGATGGTGATGAGACCATGGCAAAGGGTGATGCTGAGGAGAGTTCGTCTGAGGAAGACGACGCTGAGGAAGGTTCTTCAGACGACGATGCTGCTGGTGGTGCTGAGTGACCTGCCCCTTTTGATGATGTCAAAAAGGGGAGAGTTATTTGTTGAGAGAGACTCCATATTTTGTGTACTTATATTTTGTAGTATTTTCTATTGTTGGACATCTTTATCTTGTATTTATGTTTGTGTGGACATGTACTTGTTTATGTTGGTTATGCTTTGTGGACATGTGTTTCATTTCTATTTTATGACATGAGTATTTTTATCTAGCATGGATATATGTGTTGTGGATGTGTTGTGGACATGTACTTGTTTATCACCCACAATTTTTTTTGAGATTTGTCTATGCTTGAGCATATTTTTGTATATGCATATGTTGATGGGAGCTTCATTTGAAGTCTCTACCCAAAATATTTGTAATAACTATATATATTTTGTCATCATCAAAAAGGGGGAGATTGTTCGCCCAAAGGCCATTAACCCTATATCTTGTTGAATATTTTGATGATAACAAACCATATTTAGTTAAGTATTTAACAATTTTGTTTAAAAGTATTTCAGGTTAAACAGTCGATTTGATGGCTCCACTATCAAGACTCACAAGTTTGGACGCCGCTAAAGATGTGCATTCCCAAGCTAAGCACATTAGGAAGCTTCGGGATCAAGACATGAAGAAAAGACAAGTCAAGATCAAGACAGTGAAAAAGTCCAAGATTTGTAATTTTGCTTTTCTTTTAGAATCTTTGTCAAAACCTAGATGTTAGAAGTAGATTTATGGGATTGTCACTTACACACACTTTAGTTTGATATATGGCTTCAAAAACAATTTCAAATTCTATTTCCAACTTAGTTTTATAGCTAACATGTTTTTCGGAAATTTGTTTTAGAAACTCTAAGTTTTTGGAAAAACCGATTTTTGAGAAAAACAAGTTTTTATCAAAGAAAAACTTTATCAAAATGTTTTAACATGTTAGGGTAGTGACATATGGTCATACTCCTATTTTTTACAAGGTCCAAAACCCCAAACCACAAGACCAAATCTAAAGACCCAGTTCTGGCTTTCTGCAGTTCTGATTTTTCAGAACTGACAGGAGCCGGTCGACCGTCCCGGTCGACCGACGTACACGCTGTGCATGTGTGTACGTCGGCTGACCGCTCCGGTCGACCGGAGCACTTACAGTGCTCTCTGTTTGTTCCGGTCGACCGGGGCGGTCGACCGTAGTCCCCCAACGGTCAAAAATATGACCGTTGGCGGTCGACCGGCCCGGTCGACCGGCAGCTGTCAGAATTTCTGACAGACTCCAACAGCTATATTTTCTGACAGATTTTGTTGGGATCTCACCCCAACGAATCTCTCTTACTGTTTTACCCAGTTTTTCAACCCCTATAAATAGAGGGTCACTTCAACATGATAAGACAATAATTCCTAAACATTTTTACAAGAGATTTTCATAAGAATTTCAAGTCTTCATTTTAGAAAAGATTTTCAAAGCCAAAATTTCCATACACCCATTTGAAGCCTATTCCTCTACTTCTCTCTAGATTTTGCACTACACAATCCCAAATTTCTACATCTACATATTGGTTATAGGATTGTGCAAGTGAGCTATTTTGTGATCAAGTGTGATCATTTTCTTCTTGAGTGAAGTTGTAGAGGCATCGGCCTCAAGGCGAGCTAGTGTGCTCCGGGTGGTGTTGCGGCATCACAAGTGATCGGACAAGTGTGTCCTTGTATTGAAGATCCGGTGGGATCGACAATAGTGGAAATCCTTCAAGTGTGAAGGCGGGGACGTAGAGCGTGGCTCGAACCTCGGAAACATATACTTGTGTTTGCATTTGCTCGAATTTTCTCTAAACTCAACTCCTTTATTTCTTGCAATTCTTATTGTGTTTATTGCTAGTCATTTTATTTGAGCAATTTGTTAGTAGAATTTTTAATTCCGCATTGTTGCCAAATTTCATATAGCCATCACCTATTCACCCCCCCTCTAGGTGATTTCAAGTTTAGAGTCAATGGATCAAACGCAAACAACAAGATGTGTTTCGAGGTTCGAGCACCGAGCTCTACGTCCCCGCCTTCACCGAGAAGGATTTCCAATCCACTAGGAGTACCGAACTCCTCTCTCAACCACTACAACCTCCACCGAGGCAATACAAATGGTCTACCGAAGACCGAAGTACCGAACTCTACCAATCCAACTCCACCTTACACAAGAGGGAGTAACCACAATCCACCTCTACCGAAGAGGGATACAAATCCAACACCAACTCCACCTCACCAAGAGGGAGTAAATCACAACCTCAACCTCTACCAAAGAGGGAGCAACCACAAAGAAAGGTTTACAACAAGGTGGTATATCTCAACCACAAACCAATTTCTTTTCCCACAAATAAATGATCCTATAGAATAGGATAGAATGATATAGCTCAAGTGGAAACAAGTGTTTGGAAATCAAAAACTCAAAGAAAACTATTGGGAAAATAAGTAGGATAAGAATACAATGAAGATCAAAAACCCAATCCCAAAGCTTTTCTTTTTCTTGAATTTTCCAAACCCTTTTTGAAACAAATAGAGATGATCTCTTTAAGCACCAAAAACCTTTTGAAAACTTACTGAAATAAACACTAGAGAGTAGAAATTTTTTGCTCTAAAAATCTTGGAGAAAAACCCATACAAATGGGGTATTTAAAGCCCCATTGGAAAACTAGCCGTTGGAGCTAAACTGGCAGCTCTGGCGGCGGGCGGTCGACCGCCAACGATCATATTTTTGACCTTTGGAACCGCCCGGTCGACCGCTGATTGGTCGCTAATGTTGCAAATTTAGTATCATATTTCCATACTTATTATAGAATAAATCTGCATTGTCCTAATTAAATGTTTAATTTATTTGCAGGCCCGTTTCTTAAGGAAAGTGAAGAGAAATGAGCCCAAAAGCCCACCAAATTCTGAATTAAATCAGAATTAATTCGAACTCAGTGAATCAGAAAAAAATCAAGAGGTTGAAAACCGGTTGAGAAGAATCTTCCCAGAATCGATCGGTTGAAGCCAAGGAAAAGGCCATTTTCGTCACAATCCCGGACCTAAATGAGAAAACCAACTGAAGATAAATCAGAACGTGAAACCGGAGAGACCCACCAAAAGGTGTGGCCACCTGGCCACACCCTGGCCGCGAAAACGCGGCCAAAGCCGCGTTTCCACGGCTTGGTTAGGGAGTTAGGGGGAGCGTTTGCTCCCCCAATCTTCCCGGGATTCCCCCTTGTGGTTTTTCCTTATAAACACTAGTTTGAGCTGAGAAAAAGGGACGATCATGCAGAGATAGGATTTAGTCTAGTTTTTCATTTTTTTTAGTGTAAGTTTTTGTTTTTCTTTTCATGTAATTTTTAGTTTTAATTTATGTAATTCAGAGGAGATCAGACTTTCATAGAAGAACAAGAATGAAGCTTGTGCTAAGAGTGACACCGGTGTAACGTTTCTTTTCTTTTATCGTTATGAATTCGAATCTGTATTCTCTCTTTGTATGTACTTCGTTTTAGTGTTCCTCTTCTTCTTCTTTTCTACTTCACTCTTCTTTTGGTACAATTGTCTTCCAAGTGAGTCTAAAAGCATCGAAAGAGCCTTGCCTTTGCGAGTGCCACCGATAGCTCATGACGATGAAATTGAGTCTCTCTGTATCATTTCATACTTGAGTTGTCTTGATGATGTAATGTGGAGGAGACCAATAATCAACTCTTATGGGCTATGCGCTGATTGCCTCCAATTTAAGGTAACATGTCGCCAAGATTCAAGGTAAGCTTTTGGTCAAAAGAAGGTAAGTAATCATTTTCAGTTTTTCTTTCTTTTCTTGTAATTTTTAGTTTAGATCACCAACACCACATCTTCCAATTCTTTCTTTTCCAATTCATTTGTACATAGTCGTTTTCTGATTTTCTTCACCTTCTCCATCTATCGCTTTCTTTTTAACTTTAATATAACTTTTTTTCATTTTCATTTCTTAAAACAAAGAAGAACCTTCATTTTTCTTCACAAAGATTTCAATGCAAACCTTGAACGCTTCTATCGCTAACCCTCCTTGTGGACCACGACCCGCATAGCCACTTGCTATTGCGGTAGAATTGAGCACTTGCACTCTTCATTCCAAATCTGAAATTTTGTATTCTTGTGTGCAGGTTCAAGCTTTAATCAAATTTTGGCGCCGTTGCCGGGGAGGGTAATGGTTTTTATTGAAATCTGGTTTTTATTGAATTTTTAGAACTAAAACGAATTTTTCTTCTCTGTTGCAGGTTAAAGGGCAAGAAAAGCAGGAAAGAAAGATTGCAGTGACATATAAGTGGTCTTGGGCCTCTGTTCTAGAAAACAGAGACCAAGTACCCTCTGAATTGCCGCGTTTGCTCGGCTTTAGCCGCGTTTTCGCGACAAGGAAGAGCTCACTACTAACTAGCTTTTTGCAGGGCTGCTTGCTTGGCAAAATTCTAGTTTTCTGCAAACTTTATTTCTATATGCCATCACATAAGCCTGCTAATAAACCAACAGTAAAACATTTGTTGAAAAGTTAAAAAAATTGATTAGACGTTTGCATTTTAGGCACGTGTCTTTTCAATTCATTTACTTTACTGTTGAAGAGTGCTGGAGTAAGGTACGTTCACATTGCATTTAGAATAGGACTCATCTCATGGTTGATTTACATCGCTTGAGTGAATCTTGTTTACATATCTTGTACACTTGTACAAACTGATCTTAAGGGCACCACCCCATAACAAGATAAGGTGGGGATTTAATTACCCTTCCTTGGCCCAAAAATCAGATTCCAAGCACTGACTAACCCGAGCCTAACTAAAAATGAGTAAACGTTGGCTCTAGGGACATCTCGGACTCAAGTAGGAGACTATCCTAAGGGGAAAGGTGTTGGAATTTGACTCCTGCTAAATCAGTGTCTAGGAAAGGGATTAAGGGCCGAAAGCCCGAAGATTGGTGGTTATTTAATTAAGGAACGTCTTTGACGGAAAACCTCCCACCAATCTTGCCCTGACCTGGCTGATTAGCTTGTGGTCAAAGTCTGCATTATACCTCCCGTGGACAGTCTAACCAGTTAGGAGTCGTCTAGGTCATAGGTCTACCCTAACTTAGTTTAGAATTTTTTTTCTTTTTATTTGTTTGCTTATTTGTTTGTCTTTTTTCTGTGTTTGTATTCTGATTAAGAAAGGATACGTATGCGCCGTATTAGAGAATTGTGATCCCCGGCAACGGCGCCAAAAATTGATATAGACTTGAAAGGGTGGTGTGAAGTGTAGCACAAGTATTATGTAAAGAGAAAGGTTTAGAATCAACCTCGGTGCTTGTTTACTCCACAAATGTATGTAAGATGTTCAATGTACCCTTTCTTATCTCCGCTATAGCACAAGGCTATACCGAGTCGGATCTCAGGGAGAGCTAGCGATAGAAGCTTTCACGATACTAGTGAGAAGAGGAAACGAGAATTCTTCTATGTTTCAAAAGAATAAAGAATCAAAAGAAAAACAAATCAAAGAATTGGTGGCTATGTTCATGGTGGAAATCGGGAGAAATCAAGATTGAGATGGATTTGAACTAACAACTAAAAAGAAAGTAAAATCAAGAAAACTTTGAATGCAAGAAATCCATGACTAGCTAACCTTAACTACCTTGCTAAACTAACTAAACTCCGTGATAGTGATGCGTGCCTCATGTTGATTCATCGGCATGTATTTGTCTTGCTTGTGGTCTAATTACTTTCCCACTTGGATGATGGGGATTCATTCTTGGACTTGTCTTGTAGCCTCCATAGATGGTCATCGGCCTACAAATGGACTTTCACTAATGGAATCAAAAGAGCTACACTCAAGTGATGCAAATGAAAAAACATACAACATTCACTAATGGAAGTAGTGAAGTTATACATCAAATAGCATATTGGTGCTTCCATCTCCATGTTCCATCAAGGCACTAGTTCGAAGACTAGGCTCCAAGTGAGGCACACATGAATCATATGGAGAATTACAACAAAATCTTGCCAAGAAATGAAAAGAAACCCATCGGAGAAGAGAAGACCATACAAATTGCAAGATGAAGTAAAGCAATCACACATGAGCTAGAAGTTAGCAAGGTAGTAGTTAGCTAGTACATGGGACAAGAAATTAGCTACTACAAGCCATTACAAAAAGAAAACAAAGCATGAATAAATTGCTAGAAATTAACAAAGCAAGTAACAAAGCAAAATAAAAGCAAGTGAAGAAGACAAACTAGAATCAAGCTCAAGTAGATATGTAGAGAATGGATCAATCCTTGTATAGCTCCAAGTTGTCACTCCTTGTTGATACAAGCTCTCTCTCTCATACAAATCTCTCTTGCAATGAAATCTAGGGAGGAGAAGATCCTAGAGAGAACTAAAAATCCTAAACAAAACCAACAAAATTACAAAACTATGAACTAAGCTCCCTCTCTTCTCTGATCAGTCTCAGCTCGCAGGTCTTCATGGGGTATTTATAGGAGAAATGGGAAGCTTCCAGAGATATGTTTGTTGCCACAAAATCCGGGGACCAACAGCCCCAAGATTGCCGCGCCCATTGCCGCGGCCCGCGGCAATCTCATGGCCGTTGGATCTGATCTTCTTGTTAGAGATTGGTTAAGAAGTGGTTGGCCACGTGGTATGGTTAGAATCTCCGTTTGTTGGGCGGATCTCTCTGGATCTGGAGTGAGATTTGACTTTATCTTGAATCTTTAACTAATCACCTTAATTATTGCTAATTAAGGTAATTAATTACTTTATCTCCTTTTAATTGTGTACCTGCAAATATGTAGAGAAGAGGAGTAAAAATCACTTATTTATTTGTATTATGCATGGGAGTTGTGATGTAAAATATGCAATATTGTGTACTAATCACACCCCCACACTTATTCTTTTGCTCGTCCCGAGCAAAAACAAAGAAAAAGAAAATCTAAGCTAATACTTTATTGCACCACTTTCGCAGGTGACGCGATTGCACTGAGCGTGTGCAACAAGCCGTTAAACCTCTAGGTTACCCTAGAGGAGGAGTGTTGTCTCCTGAGGGTTTTCAGCGGATTACACCCACAAAATCCATAAAGAAAGAAGACAAATGTTAGTGTTTTTTAAAACGCATTTTGAATAAGAGACAAGTTTACAAACTATTTTTGCAAAAATATAAGTGATCCTAGGTCATAAGTCCACCTATAATCATTCTTTCTTAAACTTAGTATCCATGCAAGATCTTGTCTTTAATTAAGGTAAGAGTTCAAAATTGGATTGAATATTTTATCTCTCATAAAACCTAGATAATATGCACACCGTGTAAGTGAGGATTTCCTGGGATTTCAACTCCAACCATAAAGCCATTTATTTGTTTATATATATATATATATTTTTTTCTTTTTTTTTTTTATTTAATCTTCCCTTAGTCTAGGCTTTCTAGTCTACCCTTGTAGCGAGCCTTTAACCGATGACTCCCAAACCAGACGGTCTTAGGGCACCAGATGAGAAAACATCCCTCGGGTTTAAGGTCTCGAGTAGAAAAGGCCACAAGACTAAAGGGGATTATTTATAATCACCGTTAGGCGTGAATAACCATGCTTCTTGAGGCATAGTTATCCAGCTTAATAAGTGATCTTTATTTATATTTTTTTTTCTTTTTCTCTTTTTTTTTCTTCTTTTTTTTTATTTTATTTATATGGCATTTTTGGTCTTTGTCTCCATCCCAAGAAATGTGTAAGTGTAAAGTGCATATTATCTAAGGCAAAAAATTCAAGATAAGAATATCTCACCAATTTTACTTACTTAGCCTATAATCTCAAACAAGATCTATTACTTCAACTATGTTTAAGATGTCATAATTAAGGCTTTCTTAATCTCTAAGATACATCTTAATTTTCTTAAAAATAGATCAAAACTTTGTCTTTTATTTCAAAAAGTTTTTATTTTTTTATTTTTTTATTTTATTTATTTTTGTAAAGAAATGTAAAAGAAAGAAAATCTAAAAACTCTATGTTAGTAAACCCTATTTATTTTTGTAAAGAAAATGTAAAAGAAAGAAAGAAAATTTAATAAATTGTTAGTTAGGATTTTATTTTCTTTTCTTTGTTTTGCTCGGGACGAGCAAACGAATCACCCCCACACTTATTCTTTTGCTCGTCCCGAGCAAAAAAAAGAAAAAGAAAATCTAAGCTAATACTTTATTGCACCACTTTCGCAGGTGACGCGATTGCACTGAGCGTGTGCAATAAGCCGTTAAACCTCTAGGTTACCCTAGAGGAGGAGTGTTGTCTCCTGAGGGTTTTCAGCGGATTACACCCACAAAATCCATAAAGAAAGAAGACAAATGTTAGTGTTTTTAAAACGCATTTTGAATAAGAGACAAGTTTACAAACTATTTTTGCAAAATATAAGTGATCCTAGGTCATAAGTCCACCTATAATCATTCTTTCTTAAACTTAGTATCCATGCAAGATCTTGTCTTTAATTAAGGTAAGAGTTCAAAATTGGATTGAATATTTTATCTCTCATAAAACCTAGATAATATGCACACCGTGTAAGTGAGGATTTCCTGGGATTTCAACTCCAACCATAAAGCCATTTATTTGTTTATATATATATATATATTTTTTTTCTTTTTTTTTTTTTATTTAATCTTCCCTTAGTCTAGGCTTTCTAGTCTACCCTTGTAGCGAGCCTTTAACCGATGACTCCCAAACCAGACGGTCTTAAGGCACCAGATGAGAAAACATCCCTCGGGTTTAAGGTCTCGAGTAGAAAAGGCCACAAGACTAAAGGGGATTATTTATAATCACCGTTAGGCGTGAATAACCATGCTTCTTGAGGCATAGTTATCCAGCTTAATAAGTGATCTTTATTTATATTTTTTTTCTTTTTTCTCTTTTTTTTTCTTCTTTTTTTTTATTTTATTTATATGGCATTTTTGGTCTTTGTCTCCATCCCAAGAAATGTGTAAGTGTAAAGTGCATATTATCTAAGGCAAAAAATTCAAGATAAGAATATCTCACCAATTTTACTTACTTAGCCTATAATCTCAAACAAGATCTATTACTTCAACTATGTTTAAGATGTCATAATTAAGGCTTTCTTAATCTCTAAGATACATCTTAATTTTCTTAAAAATAGATCAAAACTTTGTCTTTTATTTCAAAAAGTTTTTATTTTTTTATTTTTTTATTTTTATTTATTTTTGTAAAAGAAATGTAAAAGAAAGAAAATCTAAAAACTCTATGTTAGTAAACCCTCCCCCACACTTATTTCATGCATTGTCCTCAATGCATCATGATATATGTATGCATGAAACAAAATGGAAGGGGAAGGAATTTTTTTATTTTCAAAAAATTTATTTACAAAGAATATACAAATGTAACTCTCACCTGGGTTTTTGGTCGCTTCCCTCTGGCCCGTTTCCCATCGTTCCAATGTGTTCTCTTTCTTGAACTCCATTGGGAAACGGTTTGAATTGTTCTTACCCTAGGTGATTCCAGTTTCAATTTGTTGTTATTTTCATTCATACTCTTTCCACCACATCGTTCACAAACAAAGTCCTTATCACCACTCTCACTCAGAATCTCATCACTTCCAGTGTTTAGAAATTTTAACTCCTCTCCGTATAATTCTTCAAAGCTCAAGTCAACATCCGGCAGTGGACAATTAGCTAACTTACCCCGAGTTGACTCATCTAAGCACATAATCTCATCAGCAAACAAGTCTTCAAATGATATATCAATTGGAGGTTCAAATACAGTCTCAGTTGGCTCATTGAAAGTGAAAGTATCCAAATCAACTTTCCCCGTTTGAAAGGGTACTCGGATAAGAGAATCACAAGATTGTGACTCATCTTTTGGATCTTCACCTTCCTCCTCACAATTGTTACTAATGAAATTAACCTCAAATGTTTGATCTTTTGTTTTGTGAGGCTGTGTGTGGAAGACATTGTGTTCATGTGTCATGTTACCAAAAGTCAACCTCATTGATCCATTCCGGCAATTAATGATTGCATTTGCAGTAGCCAGGAATGGTCGACCCAGAATGACAGGAATTTGTGCCCTTTGATTGGAATTTGACACTGGTTTTGTTTCAAGGACAACAAAGTCAACTGGATAAAAGAATTCTCCAACTTTGACCAGGACATCTTGAATTACCCCCTTGGGTTTAGTAACAGAGCGATCAGCCAATTGAATGGTCATTTGGGTCGGGTGAAGATCACCTAACCCCAATTGTTGGTACACAGAGAAAGGCAGGAGATTGATACTGGCCCCCAAATCAAGAAGTGCCCTATTGATGGTAGTCTGTCCTATGATGCATGAAATGGTGGGGCTCCCTGGGTCTTTGTACTTAACAGGAATTGGACCAGTGAGCAACTCATTGATGGATGATGCTAGGAAGACTTTTTTAGGGACTTGGGTCTTTCTCTTCTTGGTGCACATTTCCTTCAAAAATTTGGCATATGATGGCACTTGTTGAATGGCATCAAGAAGAGGGACATTGATTTGGACCTTATTGAATGTTTCTTTTATTTTCTCCATGTGAGCATTTGACTTGTTATTTCTCAGCCTATTTGGATATGGAACTATAGGCTTGTATGTATGCTCATCTACCTTTTCTTCACCCTGGCCTTGGAAGTGGATGGCTCTGTACTAGAGGATGGTTTGTCAAAAGTTGGTGGTTTTGGGACATGAGGAGTTTGCTTTGGTACTGGATGAGATTGTGGACTAGAAACCTTATTGTCAACTTGTTTACCAGATCTCAGGGTATGAATGGCATGACAGTGACTGGGTCCTGAATTTTCAACTTTGGGATTTAGCAATGGCTGGCTTAAGAACAGTCCTTTTTGATTCTCAGCCAATTGCTTGATCTGGACCTTCATTTCATTCAACTCCTGTTGCTGGTTCTTTGTTAAGGTTTCTATCATTTGTTTCAACTCAGATATTTCAGAATTATTTTGGGGTGGATGTTGAGGATATGGAGATTGGAACTGTGATTGGTAATATGGTGGTGGGTCCTGATATGACTGATATGACTGTGGTGGACTTTGAGATGGATGAATATACAGTGAATTCTGATCGAAACTGGATGGATGAAACTGAGCATTGTACAGATGTGGAAATGGTGGCATATGATGCTCAGTACCAGACTGACTCCACAAAGAATTTGGATGGTTCTGCCATCCTGACTTGTAAGTATTGGAGTATGGGGGTCTGGTAAATGCTGCATTCATGTTCTCCTGAAATGGGGGCTGATACAATGGACACTCCTCAACAACATGGCTAAGGTCTTGACATTTGGTGCAACCTGGTCTAATCAAAGGCAATGGGTTGACCTGGTTGACCACAGAATTCCCTATTGACTCAAGCAACTCTATCCTCTTCATTAATTGTGTGATCTTGGTTTCTGCAGCTATAGAGCATTCTTTGGAATGTGTACCAGTTCTGGAAGTGGTGGAAGTCGGTTTATCAGGGCATGACTCCCACTGAATGGTTTTCTCAGCTAGGGTTTCAAAGAGATCCCACCCCTGATGTTCATCTTTCTTTAGAAATTCCCCTTGGCACATGGATTCTAAAAGTGTTTTCGTTGGTAATCTAATCCATCATAGATAATCTGGCATAGACGCCATTTCTCTATGCCATGATGGGGACATAGGGCAAGGAGGTCTTTGAAACGCTCAAGATACTTCCAGAAAGGTTCATTTGGGTCCTGCTTGAATTGCATTATATTCTTTCTCATGAGGGCTGTTTTATGGATAGAATAGAATTTCCTAAGAAAGACCTTAACAAAATCATCCCATGAAGATATGGAACTGACAGGAAGACTATAAAGCCATTTCTTAGCTAAATCCTTAAGTGCAAACGGTATGAACCGTAACCTAACAGCATCCTCAGAAAGTTGGGATATTCTCATCATTTGGCATACCTCTTCAAACTCACGAATAAAGAGGTACGCGTCCTCAGACTCTAGACCATGGAAATGGGGAAGTGTACTAATGAATTGTGGTTTCAGCTCGAAGTGATTTCCATTAGGCTCGGGGAGAAGAATGCATGAAGGAATGGAGGTGCGAATCGGATAAAATCGATCCTGAAGTGAGACGTTGTTGGTCATGATGAAGTGGTTGTGTATGTGCAAGTGTAGAATTAGGATCACAAAACCACTGTCGTATATACAATCACAAACAACGTACACCGATCACACCAGCGAAAAAAAAGAAAAATAACAAACAACAAAAGAAAAAATCAATCCAAGCTTGTCTAGGGTTTCTGGTCCTAGATGACTCCTAAATAGACTGTCCACAGGAGGTTTAGTGTAGACCTTGACTATAAGCAAATCAGCCAGGGAAGGGTAAAGTCGTTGGGAGGTTTTCCGTCCGAAGACGTTCCTTAATTAAGTAACCAACAACCTTCGGGCTTTCGGCCCTCAACCCCTTTCCTAGACACCGATTTTACAGAAGTCAATTTCCAACACTTTTCCCCCTTAGGATAATCTCCTAAGTGAGTCCGGATGTCCCTAGGGCCAACGTCTATCAAATTTTATTTACAAGCTTAGGATTGTGAGTACGTGGGGAAAATGATTTCCGGGCTAAGGAAAGGGTAATGACCTCCCCCACCTTATGTTATTTACAGGAATTGCCCTTAAAATTGAATTGTGCAAGTGTACGATGAAAGATAACTAGGATACACTCAAAGCATGAAAATCAAGCAAGAGTTTGTCCTAGTCTATATGCAATGAATCACGTACCTTGTCCCACGCACTCTTCAACAGTAAATTTAAAGTAATTGAAAGACACGTGCCTATAATGCAAGATGTCTAACAATTTTTTTAGCAATTATCAACCAATTTCTTACTGTTGAATTAATTAACAGGACTATAGTGAAGTATACAGGAAATGAAGTATATAGGCAGCAGTATCTTGCAGAGCAGAAGCCCCTGCAAAAATTTTGTAAGTAGTGAACTCTAAAGTGCCGCGTTCCCACGGCAATTCTTGTGGATCCGCGGCACAATAGAGGGATCCTGGGCTCTGCTTTCTTGAGCAGAGGCCCAGGTCCACTTATATGTTTCTGCTGTAGATATTTTCCTGTTTTCTTCTCCTGTCACCTGCAACAGAGAAGAAGAATCGTTTAGTTTCTCACTTTTAAAAATACCGTCGCTCTCCCCGGCAACGGCGCCAAAAATTTGATTAAGAAAGGATACGTATGCGCCGTATTAGAGAATTGTGATCCCCGGCAACGGCGCCAAAAATTGATATAGACTTGAAAGGGTGGTGTGAAGTGTAGCACAAGTATTATGTAAAGAGAAAGGTTTAGAATCAACCTCGGTGCTTGTTTACTCCACAAATGTATGTAAGATGTTCAATGTACCCTTTCTTATCTTCGCTATAGCACAAGGCTATACCGAGTCGGATCTCAGGGAGAGCTAGCGATAGAAGCTTTCACGATACTAGTGAGAAGAGGAAACGAGAATTCTTCTATGTTTCAAAAGAATAAAGAATCAAAAGAAAAACAAATCAAAGAATTGGTGGCTATGTTCATGGTGGAAATCGGGAGAAATCAAGATTGAGATGGATTTGAACTAACAACTAAAAAGAAAGTAAAATCAAGAAAACTTTGAATGCAAGAAATCCATGACTAGCTAACCTTAACTACCTTGCTAAACTAACTAAACTCCGTGATAGTGATGCGTGCCTCATGTTGATTCATCGGCATGTATTTGTCTTGCTTGTGGTCTAATTACTTTCCCACTTGGATGATGGGGATTCATTCTTGGACTTGTCTTGTAGCCTCCATAGATGGTCATCGGCCTACAAATGGACTTTCACTAATGGAATCAAAAGAGCTACACTCAAGTGATGCAAATGAAAAAACATACAACATTCACTAATGGAAGTAGTGAAGTTATACATCAAATAGCATATTGGTGCTTCCATCTCCATGTTCCATCAAGGCACTAGTTCGAAGACTAGGCTCCAAGTGAGGCACACATGAATCATATGGAGAATTACAACAAATCTTGCCAAGAAATGAAAAGAAACCCATCGGAGAAGAGAAGACCATACAAATTGCAAGATGAAGTAAAGCAATCACACATGAGCTAGAAGTTAGCAAGGTAGTAGTTAGCTAGTACATGGGACAAGAAATTAGCTACTACAAGCCATTACAAAAAGAAAACAAAGCATGAATAAATTGCTAGAAATTAACAAAGCAAGTAACAAAGCAAAATAAAAGCAAGTGAAGAAGACAAACTAGAATCAAGCTCAAGTAGATATGTAGAGAATGGATCAATCCTTGTATAGCTCCAAGTTGTCACTCCTTGTTGATACAAGCTCTCTCTCTCATACAAATCTCTCTTGCAATGAAATCTAGGGAGGAGAAGATCCTAGAGAGAACTAAAAATCCTAAACAAAACCAACAAATTACAAAACTATGAACTAAGCTCCCTCTCTTCTCTGATCAGTCTCAGCTCGCAGGTCTTCATGGGGTATTTATAGGAGAAATGGGAAGCTTCCAGAGATATGTTTGTTGCCACAAAATCCGGGGACCAACAGCCCCAAGATTGCCGCGCCCATTGCCGCGGCCCGCGGCAATCTCATGGCCGTTGGATCTGATCTTCTTGTTAGAGATTGGTTAAGAAGTGGTTGGCCACGTGGTATGGTTAGAATCTCCGTTTGTTGGGCGGATCTCTCTGGATCTGGAGTGAGATTTGACTTTATCTTGAATCTTTAACTAATCACCTTAATTATTGCTAATTAAGGTAATTAATTACTTTATCTCCTTTTAATTGTGTACCTGCAAATATGTAGAGAAGAGGAGTAAAAATCACTTATTTATTTGTATTATGCATGGGAGTTGTGATGTAAAATATGCAATATTGTGTACTAATCATATTCTATTGTGTGATATGGCTTATAACAACAATTTTTTCAACTTTAATAATAATCCATATTACACACCGACTTCATTTTCGGATATTACCAACCCGGCATATCATAACCAACCTAGTGTGTCGGATTGGTCTTATCCGAATCAATATAACTCATGCTCCCAATCTTATAACCATAGTTTCCATAATAATTTTAACTCTTCACAGAGTCAATGGGGATTCACCTCCCCCGAGTCAAATTTTCAACCAACTTGTCCTCCTTCTCCACCTTGTCCACAATATTTCCAAGATTCATACTCAGTTCCACCAGTCCAAAATAGAAAACCATCAATTTTGGAAATGAGTATGCGTGAGTCCAAACAAAAATCACAAAATCTGATGGACTCACAATTTCACCACCAATTCCAAAACAACACTTCATCTTTTCAACAAGACTATGAACCCATCAACTATGAAAAGATGCTTGAAGCCATGACTCAGGCTCAAAACGCTCATAATCATGACATAGATATGATGGTCCAATCTCTACGTTCCCACCGTCTGATCAGTTCTGATGTCACTAACCATTCTGTTAGAGCCGAAGAGTCATGTTGTTTTGAAAATCAAGGTTCCATTCAGAACAATCAATTGAACTTGCCCAAACTCCAAATTTTGAAAATGATATTGACAGTTTGGCAAGTTATACCTTACCTGAAATAGAACTTGAGAATGAATATGATCATGAACCTCAACTTAGTGATTCAATTCTACTTCCTGATTCAATAATAACTCCAGTGTTTTCACCTAATTTTAATCTTTTTTCCGAGTCAACATTGGATCCTGTGCCAATTCATCATGAAATTGAATCACCCATCTTTGATGATCATATTGAACTTGACCAATTTTATACTTTTGAAAGTCTTATTGACAAATTAGCAAGTTCTCATTTTTATGACATTGAACTCAATGAGATATGTGACCTAGATTCTCAAATCTATGATCCAGTTCAAATTCCCGAATCAAAATTGACTCCTGTTTTATTACCCGACTTGAGTAATATTTTAGAGTCAGTTTTGATTCCCACAACTATCATTTTTGAACTTGAATCACCAATATTAAGTCACATTCCATTGTTGGAAAATAGATGTGGACTTGAGTTTCAACTTCTTAACTTGGACCCGCTTCTTGAACTAATCTCGACTCCTGAACCTTTACTTGACTTAAGTCACCTTCCTGAATCGGTATTAGTTCCTGTACTTTCTGAGTCTAAGTCAATCATTTTATCTTTTGACACTCCATTTTGGGACAAGGCGATTGACAAATTTGACTCCGAAATTAATTATGGAATTTGAAAATTAGATGGGGTTAAATTTTTAATAAAAATCCTTCATGGATACATCATTTTAATGGATTATATTAGAAAATTTTCTGGTGGGTTCCTCCAAACTCTACGAAAAGTTGATTAGGCCACATTTCGTGGACCAATCAGACCACCACCGTAACCACCACCTTAAGGTAACATTTCCTTCTCTTTCTTCTTTTTCATGCATCCATGCATTAATTCATACATTGAGGACAACGCATGAGATAGATATGGGGGAGGGTCTAACATAACTTAGGTTTTTCTTTACTTTAAAAAAAAACTTTTTGAAAATAGAAATAATATCTTGACATATTTTTTGTAAGAAATTGAGTCAATTTTAAGGAATAGGAAAATCAAAATTAGGATTTCTTAAATTTGGTCAAAATAAGATTATTTGTTTGATTTTTAGGGTTAGGAAGATAATTTGTCAAAGTAATTTAGTCTTGGTCTTTACCTTAATGAAATATGCATACTTCATACACTTACACACTTAGGGTTCAAAAACAATGATTCTTATGCCTTATATAAAAAAAAATATCTATGAAAGATGAACAAATCTAACTATTGATTAGCTAGGTGCTTTGGCCTAAGCAAGCCTTAGTATTTATGCGAAAGATGATTAGATAAGTTTGAGAAAAAATATATATATGAAAATCCTCTGATTAAGCTGGGTATTTGTGTCTAATAAAGCATAAGTATTCACGCCTAAAAGGGGATCAAATAATAAATCCTTAGTTTTGTGGCCTTATTTGCTCGAGTCCTTAAGTCCTTGGGGTGTTTTCTCACCTGATGCCCTAAGACCGTTTGGTTTGGGAGTCATCGATTAAAGGCTCGTTACATGGGTAGATTAGAAAGCCTAATAGAACTAAGGAATAATACCACAAAAAATATATATAAATAAATAAGGCATAAGAGTTAGAGTTAAAGAACCCTTAGTCAAACTTCACAGTCACGATGGTGCATATGACTCAAGGTAAAGTAATAGACTAAATGAGAAGTACAATTTGACTCCTTACTTTGATTGATAACAAATTTTTGAATAGAGACTAAGTTTAGGAATGAAAAATTCAGTTTTCCTATAACTTATAGATTACTTAAATCTTACAATTATATTTCAAATATTTTTCTCTTTCAAAATGCTTTTCGAAAATACTAACTCTTTGTTTCTCTTTCTTTATGGATTTTGTGGGTGTAATCCACTGAAAACCCTCATGAGACAAAACTCGTCCTCTAGGAAAACCTAGAGGTTTAACGGCTTGTTGCACATGCTCAGTGCAATCGCGTGACCTATGAAAGTGGTCTAATAATCCTTAGTATACTTTAGTTGTTTTGCTCGAGGACGAGCAAAAGATAGGTATGGGGGTGTGATTGGTCACTAATGTTGCACATTTAGTATCATATTTCCATACTTATTATAGAATAAAATCTGCATTGTCCTAATTAAATGTTTAATTTATTTGCAGGCCCATTCCTTAAGGAGAGTGAAGAGAAATGAGCCCAAAAGCCCACCAAATTCTGAATTAAATCAGAATTAATTCGAACTCAGTGAATCAGGAAAAAATCAAGAGGTTGAAAACCGGTTGAGAAGAATCCTCCCAGAATCGATCGGTTGAAGCCAAGGAAAAAGGCCATTTCGTTACAATCCCGGACCTAAACGAGAAAACCAACTGAAGATAAAGTCAGAACGTGAAACCGGGGAGACCCACCAACAGGGTGTGGCCACCTGGCCACACCCTGGCCGCGGAAACGCGACCAAAGCCACGTTTTCGCGGCTTGGTTAGGGAGTTAGGGGGAGCGTTTGCTCCCCCAATCTTCCCGGGATTCCCCCTTGTGGTTTTTCCTTATAAATACTGGTTTGGGCTGAGAAAAAGGGGACGAGCATGCAGAGATAGGATTTAGTCTAGTTTTCATTTTTTTTAGTGTAGGTTTTTATTTTTCTTTTCATATAATTTTTATTTTTAATTTATGTAATTCAGAGGAGATCAGACTTTCATAGAAGAACAAGAATGAAGCTTGTGCTGAGAGTGACACCGGTGTAAGGTTTCTTTCTTTCTTTTATCGTTATGAAATCGAATCTATATTCTCTCTTTGTATGTACTTCATTTTAGTGTTCCTCTTCTTCTTCTTTTCTACTTCACTCTTCTTTTGGTACAATTGTCTTCCAAGTGAGTCTAAAAGCATCGAAAGAGCCTTGCCTTTGCGAGTGCCACCGATAGCTCATGACGATGGAATTGAGTCTCTCTGTATCATTTCATGCTTGAGTTGTCTTGATGATGTAATGTAGAAGAGACCAATAATCAACTCTTATGGGCTATGCGCTGATTGCCTCCAATTCAAGGTAACATCGTCGCCAAGATTCAAGGTAAGCTTTTGGTCAAAAGAAGGTAAGTAATCATTTTCAGTTTTTCTTTCTTTTCTTGTAATTTTTAGTTTAGATTACCAACACCACATCTTCCAAATCTTTCTTTTCCAATTCATTTGTACATAGTCGTTTTCTGATTTTCTCCACCTTCTCCATCTATCGCTTTCTTTTTAACTTTAACATAACTTTTTTTTCATTTTCATTTCTTAAAACAAAGAAGAACCTTCGTTTTTCTTCACAAAGATTTCAATACAAACCTTGAACGCTTCTATCGCTAACCCTCCTTGTGGACCACGACCCGCATAGCCACTTACTATTGCGGTAGAATTGAGCACTTGCACTTTTCATTCCAAATCTGAAATTTTGTATTCTTGTGTGCAGGTTCAAGCTTCAATCAACCGCCCAAAACTAGAGAGCAAAGCTCTCTGGCCAGTCGACCGCTCGGTCAACCGTGCCTTGAACCTGCCCAACGTTCACAAGCTTGTGCACGTCGGTCGACCGACTCTGGGTCCGGTCGACCGGCCCGGTCGACCGCCAGAGCCTGGCAGAAGGCAATCTGGGTCAGAAAACTGGGTTTTTAAATATTCTAAAAAATCCCATAAAACTTCTAAAAATCCACAAAAATAGTTTTTAACTTTATATATGATATATAAACATGTGATAAAAAATTTTAACACCAATATCAAACATTTTAAACCATTTTTGTGTTATGGAAAAATTACCGAAAACCAAAAACTGTATTTTTCCAAACTTTGATTTTTCAAATAAACTTTGTCCAAAACAATCCAAATACAAAAACATGATACTTAATCATTTTAAAGCATGTTGCATATGGACATAGGTCCAATGTACATGAAACATATACATATCATTGTTTTTGTCTTTTATTTCCAAAATATGTTTTGTCAAAATACCAAAACACTAAATACATGAATAGGCATATCAAACTAAGTTTGTCTAAGAAATTAAGCATGCATGTATATATAACACATCTAATATACATAAAACCAAGTAAACTTGTTTTGATCTAACTATTCATGAAAATCAATATCGGTTAAATCAAAAACTAAAAAACGAAATCCAAAACATGAAACATGTTTTTATTGTGAACTTGAGCATATCACACTATCTAATCTTTACATATGGATCTAAAATACAAACTAAATTAGGGTACCTAAGTCTTCTTGTAGAGCGCCGTCTCCAAGCCGACTCGATCCAAAACTCCGTGATCCACCGAGCTAAACTCCAACGCCTGACACAGGATTTTTATAGGAAATTATTTGAACTTTAAAACATTTTCAAAATAATTTTGTAAGGATATATGATTAAGTATCATACTATAAAGGTTGGTATACATGATATAAACAAGATATAAAATTTATAAAAATTTGAGTCATGTATGATTATCAAGGCATGAACTTAAATCAAATACCAAAAACAAAAACCGTATTTTGGAAAGTGATGGTGTGTGTGTGTGTGTGTTTTCTTGAGCTAACTTAACACAACCTCATTCTTTAACAAACTAATTCTTACATAGGTTCTAGGTGACTACAAGGTCTTCAAGTGGGCTTCTTCATATGTGATCTTGAAAGCTTGATATCTTAAACCCGAAATGAACCAACTTGAGTCAAAACGACCTTCCTTTAGGGAAGAACACTTCATGAATCCTTAGAACCCTGAAACATACTTAAAACACTAAAAATGATTAGTACAAATAACTATATATGTTTTGTAATCATCAAAACTCAAAAACCGGTTGATTGTAACCTTGGGTCAACAATCTCCCCCTTTTGATGATGACAAAACATACGAGTTATTATTATTTTTTTTTTAAAAATGGGAAAGGAGCTTGGAAGCTCCCCCTCAAATCATGCTATGTATAAATGAATGGCTATATACATAAAAGATAGAAACTAAGAATTTTGGCATAAGAGAGACATAGGAATACAAAACAAACACTTAACTTTCAAAAACCAAATCTCAAAACTAATTTGTTATACCTCAAAAGTCAAAATGCATAACTGTAAAGTATTAAAAACTCAAAATGCATAACTCCAAAGTATTAAAAACTCAAAATGCATAACTCCAAAGTATTAAAACTCCAAAGTATTAAAAACTCAAAATACATAACTCCAAAGTATTAAAACTCAAAATAAGCTAACTTTTTCTCCTCCTTTTTGTCATACATCAAAAAGGGTAAACAGAAAAAAAATTCTTCATGATTCCATAACACAAACATTCAATTCACCACAAATAAAGAAAAATCTAGCATAGTCTAGTGGTTTTGTAAAAATATCGGCAAGTTGAAAATCGGTAGAAACATAATCAATATCAATATCACCTTTCTCATAATGATCTCTAAGAAAGTGATACCGAATGTCAATGTGCTTAGTTTTACTATGTTGATTTGCATTTTTAGTCATATGAATAATACTAGTATTATCACAAATATTTTAATATGGTCAAAATGCAAATCATAGTCAAGGAGAGTATGTTTCATCCAAAGAACTTGTGTACAACAAGCTCCGGCCGCAACATACTCCGCCTCAGCAGTTGAGAGGGCTACCGAATTTTGCTCTTTAGAAGACCAAGAAACAAGACAATTACCAAGAAATTGACATGTTCTACTTGTACTCTTCCTATCCACTCTACAACCCGCATAGTCGGCATCCGAAAAACTCGTCATGGAAAATCGTCCAGTCTTCGGATACCACAAACCCATTTCAATTGTGTCCTTAAGGTATTTAATAATGTGTTTTACCGCAATCAAATGGGATTCTTTAGGACACGATTGAAATCGAGCACAAAGACATACACAAAACATAATGTTCGGCCTACTAGTCGTCAAATACAACAAGCTACCAATCATACTACGATAAAACTTAATGTCTACACTTGTACCTTGTTCATCCTTGTCAAGCTTTTGGTAGTTGCTATAGGAGTTTTGCTTGTTTTAGCCCCTTCAAGTCCAAATCTCTTGATAAGTTCCTTCGTGTACTTGGCTTGATTGATGAATATCTCATCCTTCCTTTGCTTGATTTGGAGACCAAGGAAGTAGTTAAGCTCACCCATCATAAACATCTCGAATTCATCCTTCATGCATGATTCAAAAGCTTTGCAAAGATTTTCATTAGTAGAACCAAATATGATATCATCCACATAAATTTGAACCATAAGTATATCATTTTCAACATGTTTAGTAAACAAAGTAGTATCTATTTTTCCTTTCTTAAAACCATTAGAAATTAGAAATGAAGAAAGTCTTTCATACCAAGCCCTAGGGGCTTGTTTTAAACCATAAAGAGCTTTTTCAAGTTTGAAAACAAAATCCGGATGTGTAGGATCAACAAACCCGGAGGGTTGTTCAACATACACCTCCTCTTCAATAAATCCATTTAAGAAGGCACTTTTTACATCCATTTGAAAAAGCTTAAAATCTTTATAAGTAGCAAATGCAAGTGTCATCTGTATGGCTTCAAGCCGTGCTACGGGTGCAAAAGTTTCTCAAAATCGATACCTTCGACTTGAGTGTAACCTTGGGCAACTAACATAGCTTTATTCCTAATAACATTTCCCGACTCATCCAACTTGTTCTTAAAGATCCACTTAGTACCAATTGTTGGTCTATCGTGGGGCCTAGGAATAAGATGTCAAACTTGGTTGCGCTCGAATTGATTGAGCTCCTCTTGCATGGCTAGCAACCAATATGAGTCGCCCTTGACTTCGAGGATGTTCTTGGGTTCAAAGTGAGAAATAAAAGCATAGTGTCCACAAAAGTCATGAAGTTTAGAACGAGTAGTTACCCCTTTAGATATTTCACCTATAATAAGATCCTTGGGATGATGTGGATTGTATCTCCAATCTTTTAGAAGTGGTTGAGAAGGCTCCACTTCTACTTCTTGAATTTCATTTCCTTGAACCTCATTTTCTTGAAGTTCATTTCTTTCATCATCCTTTGGCATGTCTTCAATGGTAGGTGAGTCCTTCAAAGTAGCTCTCTCCATGTCTTCATTTAAAGAATCTATTTCTACAACATTCTTAACAAACACATTAGATTCCTCAAACTTTACATGTATAGATTCCTCAATAGTCAAGGATGACTTATTGAAGACTCTATAAGTTTTACTAGTATTTGAATAACCAACAAAAATTGCTTCATAAGACTTTGCATCAAATTTACCTAAATTATCTTTTGTATTCAAAACAAAGCATTTACATCCAAATACCTTAAAGTATGAAACATTTGGCTTTCTAGAAAAATAGATCTCAAAAGATGTTTTAAAAGTATTTTTGCATAAGAAAACTCTATTTGATATATAGCAAAATGTGTTAACGGCCTCGGCCCATAAATAATGAGGGAGACCATATTCATTTATCATTGTCCTAGCCATCTCTTGTAATGTTCAATTTTTTCTCTCAACGACTCCATTTTGTTGTGGAGTTCTAGGACAAGATAGTTCATGCTTAATTTCATGTTCTTCACAAAAAGTGGTAAAGGTAGGTTATTGAATTCACCACCTTTATCACTTCTTATTCTTAAAATAGAAGAATCTTTTTCCTTTTTAACTCTTTTCTTAAAGGCTTGAAAATATAAAAAGGCTTGATTTTTGTGTTCCAAAAAGAAAACCCATGTAAAACGCGAGAAATCATCAACTAAAATAAAAGCAAAATGATTCCCACTTAGACTTTTGGTTTGAGTAGGACCAAACAAATCCATATGGATCAACTCCAAAGGACGTGATGTCATGATATCCTTGATTGACTTGAAAGAGGACTTGGTTTGTTTCCCAAGGTGGCACGCGTCGCAAACGCGGTCCTTTTCAAAGTTCAAGCAAGGAATACCTTTCACCATTTCCTTATTGTTTAATTTAGATAGATGGTCAATAGAAATGTGGCCTAATCTTCTATGCCACAACCAAGAGTTATCATCAGGGCTTTCAAACAAGTAGCATTGCATAGCATATTAGACATATCAATCATGTATACATTGCTTTCACGAAAATCAGAAAATATACATGTGTTGGATAGTCTATCAATAACTTTACAAGTTATGTTATCAAAAATAACATCAAAACCTTTGTCACAAAGTTGACTAACACTCAAGAGATTATGCTTGAGGCCATCAACTAAAACAGCATTTTCTATTAAAGGGGACGTACTAAGTTTAACATTACCAATGCCGATGATTTTTCCCTTGGCATCATCTCCGAAGGTGACGGTGCCACCTTCATGGTACCTTGATAGGGTTGCAAAGTTGTTGATATCCCAAGTCATGTGCCTTGAGCAACCACTATCAAGATACCACAATCTTTTACGTCGTTGGGCCTTGGAATATACCTACATCATTTAGCAAATTCGTTGACTTTGGTACCCAAATTTTCTTGGGTCCTTGAAAGTTAGTATTCCGAACCCAAATATTATTATGCGAAGTAATTAGCCTATCATAGCAAAATTTAATCAAATGACCTTTACGGCCACAATATGTGCATGAAAATACTTTGCCATACAAGAATGCATGATGTGTGTGTGAGTATGGGCATGTTTAGGATGCTTGGCATGATGTAAAGGTTGTGATTTATGAACATGAGCATGAATAGCATGTGAATGTTTCTTAGGGACTTGTTGTTGGCCCGGAGGCCTTCCTCTCTAGTTTTGATGATGATTAACTCATGTAGTTATGTTTACTAATTATCTTGTGATTTTAGTTACGGATCATTGATCAAGATATTAGTTGGTGATAGCTTCAAAAAGAGGAGTTTGGAAGCCTTCACTTGGTGATTCCCGAGCCCGAGCGTCAAGATGATACATAGCCATGCTCGTTGGATCACGGTGTTTGGATCGAGTCGACTTGAAGATGAAGATCGTCAAGAAGACTTAGGTATCCTAGTGTTTAGTGTGTTTTAGATCCATTTGTAAAGCTTAGTATAGTTGATATGCTCAAGTACACAACACACACGTTTTATGTTGGATATTGGTTTTTCGGTTTTAGTTTAACCGATATTTGTTTTCATGAATAGTTGATCAAAATAAGTTTACATGGTTTATGTATAGTAGATTCATTCTATACATTCATGCTTATCTTTAAACAAACTTATTTGACTTTCCTATTCATGTGTTGAAAAATACAAGTTTGATAAAATACAAGTTTTGATTTTTGGTAAAAATGTTTAAACACAAAAATAGTTTCATATGCTTGATATTTGAGCTAAAATGTTTATCACAAGTTTATGTATCAATGCAAAATGATAAAACTATTTTTGAGAATTTTTAGAAGAGATAAAAGAATTTTTAGAAATATTTTTAACAAGTGTTTCTGATCCAGAACAGTGGCTGACAGGCCATGTCGGCCGACCGCACGGTCGACCGAACCGAGGGCCGGTCGACCTTACGGTCGACCGACGTGCACAGCCTTGTGCACGTCTGGCAGCACAGTGGGCCGGCCGACCGAGCGGTCGACCGGACCAGAGAGCTTTGCTCTCTGTATCTGGGCAGTCAGCCGAGCGGTCGACCGGATGCCCCAACGGTCATATTTCTGACCGTTGGCGGTCGGCCGGGCCGGCCGACCGTAAGCCTGTCAGGCTGACAGATCAGCCTAACGGCTAGTTTTCTGTTTGGGCTATAAATACCCCATCTCTTTAGGGTTTTAGATAAGATTTTTTGTGCCAAAATTTTCTGATATCTCCAGTGTTAAAAACAAGTTTTCAAAAGTGTTTTTGGGCTTTAAAACTTCCAATCTTATTTGTTTTAGGTTTTTGAAAAAATCAAAGAAAATAGTATTTTGGGAGATTTGTGTTTGTTCTTCATTTCCATTATCTTCAAGAGTTTTCCCAAGATTATTTCTGTGAGTTCTTGTTTTCCAAACACCTAGTTTTCCACACTTGAGCTATCTTCCATCCTAATCTATTTAGGATCTTTGTTTTGTGGAAAAGAGATTGTTTGAGGTTGATTGAGCCTCCAAGTTGTAAACACCCTTGCTTTTGTTGTATCCCTCTTTGGTAGAGGTTGATCGGGTGATTGGTTTGCTCCCTCTTTGGTAGAGGTTGAGGCTTGTGGTTTGCTTCCTCTAGTGAGAGGTGGAGTTTGGTTTGTAAACTCTCTTCGGTAGAGGTGTTGGTTGTTGTTTGGCTACGGGCCTACCCCTCGGTTGTGAGGCGGTGTTTGAGAGAGGAGTTCGGTACTCCTATTGTTGTAGCAAATCCTCCTCGGTGGAGGTTCCCTCGGTGGGAGTATAGTGGATTACAAATCCTTCTCGGTAAAGGCGGGGACGTAGAGCTAGGGGCTTGAACCTCGAAACATATCTTTGTGTTTGCGTTTGATCCATTGTCTCTTAACTCTCTCTCTTTACATTTGTGCAAAGCATCATTCATTCGTATCTTATTGCTTGCATTTGTGCCTTGCATTAATTCATTTTGTTATATATCCTTTATATGCTTGGCTTGCTTGTGTGTGTGCCTCACTTGTACTTAACCACAAGAGCTTCATATAGCACCTCAACCCATATTTAGGGGAATCAAGAGGAGTTAGTCCAGAGCCCTTCACGGGAAATTCGGCTACACTTGTTGGTTGTATTAAGTGTGTTGCAAAATTTGTTTTAAAGTTTTCGCATTTAACGCATTTAGTTTATAGATTAGCATTATCACCTATTCACCCCCCTCTAGGTGATTTACAATTGTATCAGAGCCTACGCTCCTGATACTTAGGCTTAACATCCTAGGAGTGGGATCCTTGTTTGCTAATCTACATTTGCATTTGCTTGTTTGCACACATATAGTTTGGACCCATGGACTTCATGACCCCACCTATGTTTGACCCTTCCAACATTCTTGTTTGGAAGACTAAGATGTCCATCTATTTACAAACCCTAGGATATAAGGTTCACCTTGCCATTACCAAGGAATCCTACCTTAGTGATAGCAAGCATATAGGGGCCAATACACAAGCCCTTGAGGCCATTAGAAGCACGCTACCTAAAGAATATCTTATGCTTACTTCTAACTTTGATTCCGCATTTGCAGTGTGGAATATGTTGACAACCACCACCTCCAAGCTTCAAGTGCCAATCCAACCGGAAGAAGAATCTAGTGGAGATGAATCCGAGCCACAACAATGCTATATGATCCAAGGGAATGACTCCCTTGAGGTACACTCGGATACTAACTAGATAGTGCTAGTTCTTCATGTGATGAATTTGTTGATGCCCATGCTTTGAATGAAGAGTTATCTATTGTTTGTGAAAAATTGTTTGAAAAATATAAGATTTTGAAAAAGAAAAGTTTGGGCCTTAACAATGATAATAAAGATTTGTTTTCTAGACTTAATATGGTTTTGCAAGAGATGGTGGAGATTTCAAATGAAAGGGATTCATTGAGATCTCAATTAGACCTTGCACTAAAAGAAAATGAATTTTTAAAATCTAAAATGATTGCCATGTTATTTTAAAGAAAAATGAAAACTTGTCTTCAAAAATTGATTTTGTTTTAAAGAGAATGTTGCTTTGAAAAATAAAATAATTTCTATCTCAAATGATTTAGATGCTTGTTTAAAGAAAAATGAGTTTTTGAAAAATAAGATTGATTCACATGTTTGCCATGCTATTGTAGCTTCTTCATCTAGTCTACCTATTGCATGTACTTCTTCTTCTAGGATTAATGATGATTTTTGTTTGTTGAAGAAGAGAGTAGATTGTTTGGGCTCCACTTTGAGCCAATGTGCCAAGAGCCATACACGTTTGGAAATTTTGTTTCGAAAGAAATAAGTTCCATCTATACATGCACACCCTCCACGGCATACACATGCTCCTCATGGACACACCCATCACATGTATGCTCATGTGTACACTTGTACACATTGTGAACGTAAGGGCCACCTTACTAAATTTTTGCTATGATAGAATACATGTTGAGAATTTAGCAAATAAATTTGTTTGGGTTAAGAATGGTACTAACCCCCATGGACCCAACAAGATATGGGTACCAAAGACGCCCCCTCTTGTTTATGATGTAGGAGTGGGCTCTCACATGACGTGAGAGTAGCGGTACCTTGGAGTGGATGCGTTCCGTGCCTAAAGATTACTTTTTGGATGCATCACTTTCAAGGGATGTTTGGTGGAGAAGACCACCATGTTTTGGAGACAAGGAAAGTTGCCTTCTAGGTTTTGGTAACGATTCCTAACTCCTTATTATTGTTTACATGCTTTCATATTCATTGTTTATAGCATGTTTTATTGTTTGTTGATTATTATGATAATGCCATGATTATTAGACTCTTGACATACATGTATAGTATTTGAGACACCCATGTTTAATATGGACCATTATTTTTTGTGTTCTCACCTTTGTTTAGCTATCATGTTTATCATAGGTTTAATAACATGTGAATTTGCATAATAATCATGTTTTTATTTATCATGATGAATTTTGTTTTGTTTAATACTTCATGCCATGATTACTAGTTTAAATGTTAGTTTTCATTAAGACTAGGTATATACTTGTGCATATAGTGGGCCACAAATAAATCTATATATGTTTGAGCTTGAATGCTTATTTGAACCCATTAGATGTGCTAGTATAGTCTAGTTTTGATGATCCATGCATTTTAAACTTATATTCCCATTTTTTGATTTGTTTCATGTTTTAATGTTTAACTTCATGTATATGTCCATTTTATCCAAATTATTGTTATACATATACATCCTTTTGAGTCACGTGCCTTCATGCATATATCTTTGTGGACTCATTGTGTTTGGATATGTATGTATACTTTAGTTTGTATAGGACATACATATACCTTGAAGATTAAATAAGTTTTGATGATTTTCATGTTTTCTTATTTTAAGGAATATTGAGCTTATTGACCATCTTTCATGATTATGATCTTCACATTATATTTGTACACTCACATTTATTATTTACTCATGTGTTTGTTTTCATGAGTCATATTTATGCTTAATTGAATTAGAGTGTTGATTATCATATGGATTTCATGTTTCATGAAAAATAATTTTGTTTTATTCCTTACTTGAAGGATTCCGTACTAGTTTACAAATTTTTCATATAACTAGTTACGGTATTCTTCTTATGGTAGAGATTTTCATACATACTATAATTTTAAACCTATTTTTGAAAACTCCTACCATCCATGGGTGGTTGGATGGGAGATCATGCTCATGTGTGCTTTATATTGAAAATCTTTTTAAACTTGTGCATGAATGGGTGGTAGTTATATGATGTATACACTTGATCATTATTGTTGTTTCAATTGGTATCATTGAAATTCTTTCAATTGGTATCAATTTTGACTTTTTTGTATACTCATATATTTTCGTATATGTATGCTTGTATTTCAAAGAATATCAATTTCAATTGGTATCTATTTTTCATACATATATATGTTTGTGTTTATGCTAAGCTTGAGCTTCAATTTTGTTTCAATTGATTAGTTTTCAATTACTTTTCAATTGGTATCTTATTTCAAGCCTACGCATTGTTTTTGTTGGTATCTCATAAAGGGGAGAAAATTCAATTTTCATATTTACAATTGGTATTTGTATTTTCACTCCCTTGCTTTATGATAGCAAATAAAAATTTTAAATTGATATCATATACTTTAAAAAAATACTCTCTTTTGATATCAAGATGTTTATTTGAATGTTTTAAAATTGGTATCTCAAAATTTTGTTTAAAGAAAAATTCAAAAGTTTTGATTTGTATTGCCTATATGCAAGGAGAGCTTAACATCTCTTCTACATATAGATTCATGATGAGTGTATCTTGTATTGAAGAGCTTGACAATCTCTTCTTTATGTGGTACACGTGTGTAGGGGGAGCTTCACATCTCCTCTTATGCATTGCGTAGTGTACGTTATGTGAATTAGGGCTTGTCATCCCTCTTTCATGTAATGTATCTATGTAGGGAACCTTCACATCTTCCTTTTCATGAATGTATATCGCATATACCATTTATCTATTGATCTATGTTTACTTTCAATTGGTATCAAAATATTACTTTGACATATTTTCAATTGATACCTTAATTGATTGTCACCCCTATTTGGTTTTGTTTTTGTTTTAGACAAAAAGGATGAGAACATTGTCTTTATTAACCCTTTTGTTGATTCATTGTTTCGAACAAAAAGGGGGAGAAAAATTTATTGATTTGGTTTTGCTTTTACCCCTTATTGATGATTGTTTCCTTGTATTAAAAAGGGGGAGAAGATTTTGTTTTGTTATGATTGTTTATCGCTTTGTTGATGATTGACAAAAGGGGGAGAAAGATTTTGAGTTTGATTGTGTTTTATATATGCATGTTTATGTTTTGCATATATTAAGGTTAATTTAGTTTAATTTTAATTGGTATCTAGAGCTTGTTTTGTTTTTGAACATTTCATTGGTATCTAGAGCCTTTTATGCATATCTATGCATTCATGTTTAAGAGCCTTCATTGCATATTCATTATGTTTATTTGTTTATGCATGAGTTAAGGGGGAGCTTCTTTGAAGCTTAACTTTAATCCATGCATATATAACTCCATGAGTTTTGTCATCATCAAAAAGGGGAGATTGTTGGCCCGGAGGCCTTCCTCTCTAGTTTTGATGATGATTAACTCATGTAGTTATGTTTACTAATTATCTTGTGATTTTAGTTACAGATCATTGATCAAGATATTAGTTGGTGATAGCTTTAAAAGGAGGAGTTTGGAAGCCTTTACTTGGTGATTCCCTAGCCCGAGCGTCAAGATGATATATAGCCATGCTCGTTGGATCACGGTGTTTGGATCGAGTCGACTTGAAGATGAAGATCGTCAAGAAGACTTAGGTATCCTAGTGTTTAGTGTGTTTTAGATCCATTTGTAAAGCTTAGTATAGTTGATATGCTCAAGTACACAACACACACGTTTTATGTTTGGATATTGGTTTTTTCGGTTTTAGTTTAACCAATATTTGTTTTCATGAATAGTTGATCAAAACAAGTTTACATGGTTTATGTATAGTAGATTCATTCTATACATGCATACTTATCTTTTAAACAAACTTATTTTGACTTTCCTATTCATGTGTTGAAAAATACAAGTTTGATAACATACAAGTTTTGATTTTTGGTAAAAATGTTTAAACACAAAAATAGTTTCATATGCTTGATATTTGAGCTAAATGTTTATCACAAGTTTATGTATCAATGCAAAATGATAAAACTATTTTTAAGGATTTTTAGAAGAGATAAAAGAATTTTTAGAAATATTTTTAACAAGTGTTTCTGACTCAGAACAGTGGCTGACAGGCCATGTCGGCCGACCGCACGATCGACCGAACCAAGGGCCGGTCGACCTTACGGTCGACCGACGTGCACAACCTTGTGCACGTCTGGCAGCACAGTGGGCCGGCCGACCGAGCGGTCGACCGGACCAGAGAGCTTTGCTCTCTGTATCTGGGCGGTCGGCCGAGCGGTCGACCGGATGCCCCAACGGTCATATTTCTGACCGTTGGCGGTCGGCCGGGCCGGCTGACCGTAAGCCTGTCAGGCTGACAGATCAGCCTAATGACTAGTTTTCTGTTTGGGCTTTAAATACCCCATCTCTTTAGGGTTTTAGATAAGATTTTTTGTGCCAAAATTTTCTGATATCTCCAGTGTTAAAAATAAGTTTTCAAAAGTGTTTTTGGGCTTTAAAACTTCCAATCTTATTTGTTTTAGGTTTTTGAAAAAATCAAAGAAAATAGTATTTTGGGAGATTTGTGTTTGTTCTTCATTTCCATTATCTTCAAGAGTTTTCCCAAGATTATTTCTTTGAGTTCTTGTTTTCCAAACACCTAGTTTTCCACACTTGAGCTATCTTCTATCCTAATCTATTTAGGATCTTTGTTTTGTGGAAAAGAGATTGTTTGAGGTTGATTGAGCCTCCAAGTTGTAAACACCCTTACTTTTGTTGTATCCCTCTTTGGTAGAGGTTGATCGGGTGATTGGTTTGCTCCCTCTTTGGTAGAGGTTGAGGCTTGTGGTTTGCTCCCTCTAGTGAGAGGTGAAGTTTGGTTTGTAAACCCTCTTCGGTAGAGGTGTTGGTTGTTGTTTGGCTACAGGCCTACCCCTCGGTTGTGAGGCGGTGTTTGAGAGAGGAGTTCGGTACTCCTATTGTTGTAACAAATCCTTCTCGGTGGAGGTTCCCTCGGTGGGAGTATAGTGGATTAGAAATCCTTCTCGGTGAAGGCGAGGACGTAGAGCTAGGGGCTCGAACCTCGAAACATATTTTTGTGTTTGCGTTTGATCCATTGTCTCTTAACTCTCTCTCTCTTTACATTTGTGCAAAGCATCATTCATTCATTCATATCTTATTGCTTGCATTTGTGCCTTGCATTAATTCATTTTGTTATATATCCTTTATATGCTTGGCTTGCTTGTGTGTGTGCCTCACTTGTACTTAACCACAAGAGCTTCATATAGCACCTCAACCCATATTTAGGGGAATCAAGAGGAGTTAGTTCAAAGCCCTTCACGGGGAATTCGGCTACACTTGTTGGTTGTATTAAGTATGTTGCAAAATTTGTTTTAAGTTTCCGCATTTAGCGTATTTAGTTTATAGATTAGCATTATCACCTATTCACCCCCCTCTAGGTGATTTACACTTGTTTCTTAGAAAACATAGCCTCTAGTCTATTCTTCATTTCCCTTTTTCATTTTCAAATATTTCTTTTTGAGAAAATCATAGTTATGTGATAGTTCTTCAAAAGCTTCTCCTAGTTCATCCATGGATAGCTCACAATCAATGGAAGTATCGGGAGTTACCTTGCTTGTGCTTTCATTTGCCATGAAGCACATGATGGCGGTGTCGACATCCTCCTCGGATTCACTCTCCGAATCCCAAGTAGCTTTTAAAGCTTTCTTTTTGTATGGCTTCTTGGAGGTGGAGGGTTTGACTTTATCCGGACATTCCGCAACAATGTGACCCGCTTTTGGCAATTGAAGCAAATAATTTTCTTCTCTTCTTTACCTTGCCATCTTCTTCTAGTTTGGAACTTTGCCTTGTTGTACATTCTCTGAACGTTCTTTATAAGAAGTGAAAGCTCATCATCATCTTCTTCTTCATCATCTTCGTCGGAGTATATGGAATAGCTCTTGAAGGTAATAGCTTTCTTCTTTGAAGGAGCCATTTCTTCTCTTGCTTTTCTTTCCATCTCATGGGTCTTGAGATTCCCAATGAGACCTATAAGCTCTATCTCTTCCTTGTCATTTAGTTCCTTCAAGGTAGTGGCTTTGACTTCCTAAGATGGAGGGAGAGCACGGATGATCTTCCTCACTCTTTGGTCGTTGTCAATGACGTCACCTAAAGAAGAAAGTCCATTAGTAATCTTTGTAAATTTAGTAACCATATCATCTATGGTTTCATTTTCTTGCATAGAAAAATTTTCATATTGGGAACGAAAAAGGTCAATTTTTGCCCTCTTAACTTGTGAAGTCCCCTCATGAGTGACAAGCAAGTGAGTCCAAATCTCATGTGCAGATTTGTAATGAATGACTTTAGAGATATCATCGTCATTAAGGGCTTGAAGTAAGGCATAGTGTGCCCTAGCATTAGCATCAAACTCCTTTGTGTCAATATCGGACCAAGTGTCCTCATCACTGGTGGGTGCACTAAATGGTTTGGTCACCGCCTTTGCAACCCGGCTTTCTAGTGATTGCAAAAATACGGTCATCTTAACCTTTCATATGGGAAAGTTAAGGCCATTAAACTTGGGTGGGGTCTTAATTCCTTCGGCCATTTTTACTAAGTGTATGAGGATGAAAAATGAATAGAATGATTAGCAATAAAGGATCTCTCTAAGGTTGTTAAGCCAAGAGCTTAGAGACCAAAGCTCTGATACCAATTGAAAAACACCTAGAGGGGGGGTGAATAGGTGTAAATGCTAATCTAATGATCTTATTAAACAAGTATGTAAAAATGATGCAACGGTCACTCAAAACAAGAAATTGAAGCCAAATTCCCCGTGAAGGGCTCTAGAACTTCTCCTCTTTGATTCCTCTAGATTATGAGTTGAGGCGCGTAATTGCTTTCTGAAATCACCTAGAGGGGGGGTGAATAGGTGATAATGCTAATCAATGCCCTATTAAAAAATATGATGCAACAAGTGAATATAGCAATTGAAATGAAGAGGAAGTAAGTAATTGAAGCAAGTAATTGAAATAAAGAAAATAATGCAAGAGATAAGAGCAAGTAAACCAAACGCAAACACCGAGAATTTTTCCGAGGTTCGAGCACCCAGCTCTACATCCCCGCCTTCACCCAGAAAGATTTCTAACCACTATAACTTCACAAAGAGTTACAATCACACCGGAGTACCCAACTCCACAATCTCGAACACAAGTACTTCTTGGTGATCAAAAGACCACAAACTCTCTTTTGCAAAAGCCTCTTTCCCTTACAAGAACCCTGTAGAACAATGGTTAGAATTGAAGCTCAAATATTGTAAGTGGAAAAAGAAAATGAAATTCAGAGAGTTTAGAAAATAAAACTTCAGCGATGAGAGATTCTTCAGCACAAAAACCAAGGACCAAACTCTTTTGAAAGCCTTTGAAAACTTTGAATATTTTTGCCAATGCTTGTTGTGTAAACCTCTACCCTAATGACCCCTTTATATAGGATTTAGGAAGAGTAAACATAGAAAAGTTTTACCTGAATATAAGAGGAAGAAATTGACCCTCTAAAACAGCTAACCACGTTTTATTTGAACTTAAAACACATTTTGAAAACATGTTAAAAATCAGCCTCCAGAAAATCAGCCATTACTGCCAATCTGGCAGATTGGTCAACTTTGAGCACATTTTTCAGGCTGCAAACGTTCGAATTCAGAATAAGGTATATAAGAATAATTTGTATATATTTAAGTCTTCTTTTTAATGCAACTGAAATCAACTCAATATCAGTTTGGATGAAAAAGTTATAAATAAAACACTGACAGATGTCAAAACAGAAACTGTAAGCTATTTTCAAAACAAGAACAGAATTCAACCAAATATTTGACATCTTTAAAATTTGAATCTGAAAATGATTATTGAATAAGAAATTTAGATCTGAAAGTTATCTTTGAAATGCAAGTTGAATAATATTATTTGAATATAAGAATAAAAAGTTATGATAAGAAAAGTAAAAAGGTGTCAAGCAAATCAGCAGAACTAAAACTGGTTCAAATCCAAAACCCGATATATGTACTTGAAATCCAAAACCGATTCAATCAAAAACCAAACGTATTGAATTTATGTGTGTGTATTTGAGCTTCAACCTATCCACTATTCTTTAACAAAACTATAAAACTAAAAACAAAACTAATGAAGTCTCTTGAGCCAAACTAAAGTCTTGAGCCATGCAATGACATGCTAAAGCCTTCTCTTCTATGATCATTCCTTCTTGCGCCATTTGCCCTATTAGCATCATAAACCTTGCAAACCTTGCAATAGCTAAGTAATGGCCATCATGAATGGTACTAACCTGAAACTCATCTTGAACAAACTTATTAGTACCAATATAGCTTTTAAGTGTTTTGTTATCATCAAAACTCTAAACAAATGGAGAGTGTAACCTCTTGGGCCAACAATCTCCCCCTTTTTGATGATGACAAAACAAATAGGCTATATTATCAAGTTATAAAAGGGATATAAAAACTCCCCCTCAAATCATACTCTATTTTATCAAGTATAAAACATGAAAGCATATACATATATGAATATGTATAAAACATGAAACCTACATATACATATATGAGATAAACATGTACAAATATGAACATGTACAAAATATGAAACCAAAACATGAAATCACCAATACTTCTCCCCCTTTTTGTCATACATCAAAAAGGGTTAGGAAACAACCAATAAATAATGACAATGCATAGATATGCATAAAACAAGTTTTTAATACCAAAATAAATCTTTACATGAACATGTTCTGAAATAATGCACTTGATACCAAAAAAAAAACCAAACTAACCAAACTATGTTCTTGTATAAATATGCGTATAAACTCAAATACTTCTCATCAACAAAAGGGTCCAAGTAAGCAATAAAACATATTCTTCCAAAAAAAATATCAATATAAGTGAATCATGATACCAATTGAAAGATAATCAATATATAAAAATTCTTGTTATTAATAAAACAAAAACAATAAGCGAAGTATAAAAACAACAAAATACTTCTCCCCCTTTTTGTAAATAAACAATTAAAAATCATGCATCTTGATACCAATAGAAAGTAAACAAATAAGCATCTTTATACCAATTGTAAGTATTTTTCATATGATACCAAATTAAAATCCATATTAATTGAAAACATGATAGTCATTAAAACTTCAAGCTTTAGCATAAACAAATATATGTACGAAAAAAAATTTGATACCAATTGAAATTGATACTCTTTGAAATGTAAGCATTCATACATAAAAGTATATGAGTATACAAGAAATGTCAATATTGATACCCATTGAAAAGATCCAATGATGCTAATTGAAATAATAATAATATCAAATGTATATCTCATATAACCTACCACCCATTTCATGCACATGTTTTAAAATGATTTTCAATAATAACATACAAGGCATGGTCGCCCAACCAACCGCCCTTAGATGGTAGGATTTTCAAAAATAGGTTTGAACATAAAGTATGTTTGAAAAACTCTACCAAAACGAAGAATATAGCAACTAGTTAAATGGAAAAACTTGTAAACTAGTACGAAATCCTTCAAGTAAGGAATAAAACAAACTTGTTTTTCATGAAACACATGTAAATCACATGGCACTAAAAACACTCAAAATCTATATAGCACATATCATACTCATGAGAAACTATCAAATAAGGAGAGTGTACAAGTGTAATGTGAAACACACTATCATGAAAATATGCACTTAAGCTCAATTAAGGTATTCCTTTAAACATGAAAACATGAGACTCATCAAAACTAAATTTTCATTAAACCCAATTCATACTTCAAGGCATATGTATGTTTTGACAAAACAAGAAGTATACATACATATCCCTAAACATAATTTAAGTCCATAATAACGATTTGCATGAAAAGTAAATGACTCAAAGGGTATACATGTATATCTTAAAGTTTGGCAAAATAGACATACATGAAGTTAAAACACAAGAGCATAAAACATATCCAAAATAGGGAATACAAGTTAGAATACATGAATCATCAAAACTAGACTATACTAGCACATCTAATGGGTACAAAAGAGCGTTCAAGCACAAACATATTTGTGGCCCATAATATGTACAAGTATATATCCTAGTTTTAATGAAAACTAACATCTAAACAATTGATCAAATCATGTAGCATAAAATGGGACATAAATCATCATTACAAACATAAAACAATCATTATGTAAATCCACATGCTAATAGAACTATGAAAGACACGATAGCTAAACAAGGGTGAGAACACAACATATGTGTCAATATAAACATGGGTGAACTCAAAAGCTATACATGCATGTCAATGGTCTAATAATCATGGCATTTAACATACTAATCAAAACATGAAGTATCAAAATAAAAATCATAAACATCCATATGATCATTATGTATATGCATGTACATTAGATCTAGGACATACATATTAGTTATAAAAACAAAGTGAGAACACAATGATATAAGTCTATTTTAAACAAGAGTGTCTCAAATAACTAACAAGTATATCACTATTCTAATAAACATGGCATAGGCATAATGAACAATAAAACATGACATGTTATAAATCAATGACATGAAAAAAAAACATGCAAATATAAACGGGAGTTAGAGATTGATACCAAAACTGATAAAGGCACCTCTCTAGTTTTCCAAACCAGTGGTGGTCCTCTCCACCAAACTCCCCTTGAAAGTGATGCATTCAAATTGTTTTTCTTTAGGCACGGAACGCATCCACTTCAAGATATCGCCACTCTCACGTGATGCGAGAGCCCACACCTACATCAAAAACCATAGGGGTGGTCTTTGGTACCCATTTTCTTTTGGGTCCATAGGGGTTAGTACCTTTCCTAACCCAAACAACATTATTTGCTAAATTTTCATAATATATACGATCATAATAAAATCTAGCAAGGTGGCCCTTACGTCCACAATGTGTACATGTGTACACATGAGCATACATGTGATGGTGGTGACCGTGGGAAGTATGTGTATGCCGTGGAGGGTGTGCATGCAAAGATGGAACTTGTTTCTTTCGAACTAGGGGTGAGCATCGGTCGGTTCGGTTCGGTTTTTGTTAATTTTTTCAAAACTGAACCGAACCGATTAGACTTAATAACCGAACCGAACCGAACCGACTCAGTTCGGTTCGGTTTTTCGGTTTTTTCGGTTAGGCTCATATATTTTCATCATTTCTTGCATTTTTAATCACCATTATATTATCATCCTTTAAATATCCTAATCTCAAATATCCAATACCTAAATTAGAAACAAGAAAAAGACCATAAGCTTAATGTGAATTGAAAATTTCATGTTCTAAAACTTTTACACTGTATTTGAGCTCTTATATCAAAACTCTCATAATTATTATTAACTTTTACTAACAAGATTATAAAAGAAAGAACCATATTAATATAAATATTATTCTCAATTATGATAGTGTACTTAACATGACTTTCACATATTCAATATAAAAATATGATATTGCTAGAACTAATGAGATAAGCTTCCACCTGTTTTTTTATGAATTATATGATTCACTAAATTGAATTTGGGTGGGGTAATACATAGGGTGAGAAGTACGGTTCGGTTCGGTCGGGTTCGGATTTTGTAACCCAAAACCGAAAACTAACCGAACTAGAGCGGTTCGGTTCGGTTCGGTTCGGTTCGGGTTCGGGTTTCGATTTTTGGTCGGTTATTTCGGTTATAACCGAACTCTGCTCACCCTTATTTCGAACCAAGGATTCCAAGCGTGTGTGGTTCATGGCACAATGGCTCAAAGTGGAGCCCAAACAATCAATACTTTTCTTCAAAACATTTATATCATTTTCAATAGTTGAAGATAAAGTGGAGCATGCAATAGATGTGCTAGATGACGAAGCTACACTAGCATGGCAAACATGATTATCTATATCCTTTTTCAAAGATTTATTTTTATTTAAAATAAGATCTAATTCTTTAGTAATGAAATCAATTTCATTTTTCAAAGAATGGTTATCTTTTAAAATAAAATCCAATTTTGAAGATAAAATCTCATTATTTTTCACAACATCATCACAACCATTTTTGTTTTTCAAAATTTATTTTCCTTTAGGGCAAGGTCAAGTTGAGATTTAAGTGAGTCACGTTCACTAGCAATCTCTTCCTTCTCTTGCAAAATCAATTCAAAATTTGAACACAAATCCTTCATTTCTTCTTTTAGTTCAAAATTTTTCTTTTTCAAAAGATCATGTTTTTCTAAAAAAATTTCAAGCTTTGTAGCAAGTTCCATATTTAAAGTTTGAACTTCTAAACACCCATAACAATAGGAACTAGAGCTATCATTTAGTTGAGATTCTAATTGTACCTCAAGGGAGTCATTCCCTTGGACCATGAGGCAATGCTCGTCGGACTTGTCTCTCCTAGATCTCCTCAACTTATTGATGATCCTTGGTAGCTCGGGAGAAGCCAAGATGCTCCAAACTGCAAAAGCTGAATTATAGTGAGCAAATACATGTAATAGATCTTTATTAAGAGATGCTCTAAGTGTCTTAAGGGCTAATGCATTGGCCTTTCTATGCTTGCTACCATTGGGGAAGGATTCTTTGGTAGTGGCTTGATAAACTAGATGTCCTAGGCTTTTTAAATGACAACTCATCTTGGCCTTCCAAATATCATGTCTAGAAAAGTCAAACATAGGAGGGCTATCCATGAGTGCAAACTAAATGTGTGCAAATGAAAATGCAAATGTAGACTAGCAAACCAAGATCTCACTCCTAGGCGGTTAAACCTAATATCAGGAGCGTAGGCTCTGATACCAATTGAAATCACCTAGAGGGGGGGTGAATAGGTGATAATGCTAATCAATGCCCTATTAAAAAATATGATGCAACAAGTGAATATAGTAATTGAAATGAAGAGGAAGTAAGTAATTGAAGCAAGTAATTGAAATAAAGAAAATAATGCAAGAGATAAGAGCAAGTAAACCAAACGCAAACACCGAGAATTTTTCTGAGGTTCGAGCACCCAGCTCTACATCCCCGCCTTCACCCAGAAGGATTTCTAACCACTATAACTTCACAAAGAGTTACAATCACACCGGAGTACCCAACTCCACAATCTCGAACACAAGTACTTCTTGGTGATCAAAAGACCACAAACTCTCTTTTGCAAAAGCCTCTTTCCCTTACAAGAACCCTGTAGAACAATGGTTAGAATTGAAGCTCAAATATTGTAAGTGAAAAAAGAAAATGAAATTCAGAAAGTTTAGAAAATAAAACTTCAGCGATGAGAGATTCTTCAGCACAAAAACCAAGGACCAAACTCTTTTGAAAGCCTTTGAAAACTTTGAATATTTTTGCCAATGCTTGTTGTGTAAACCTCTACCCTAATGACCCCTTTATATAGGATTTAGGAAGAGTAAATATAGAAAAGTTTTACCTGAATATAAGAGGAAGAAATTGACCCTCTAAAACAGCTAACCACGTTTTATTTGAACTTAAAACACATTTTGAAAACATGTTAAAAATCAGCCTCCAGAAAATCAGCCATTACTGCCAATCTGGCAGATTAGTCAACTTTGACAACATTTTTCAGGCTGCAAACGTTCGAATTCAGAATAAGGTATATAGGAATAATTTGTAGATATTTAAGTCTTCTTTTTAATGCAACTGAAATCAACTCAATATCAGTTTGGATGAGAAAGTTATCAATAAAACACTGACAGATGTCAAAACAGAAACTGTAAGCTATTTTCAGAACAAGAACAGAATTCAACCAAATGTTTGACATCTTTAAAATTTGAATCTGAAAATGATTATTGAATAAGAAATTTAGATCTGAAAGTTATCTTTGAAATGAAAGTTGAATCATATTATTTGAATATAAGAATAAAAAGTTACGATAAGAAAAGTAAAAAGGTGTCAAGCAAATCAGCAGAACTAAAACTGGTTCAAATCCAAACCCGATATATGTACTTGAAATCCAAAACCGATTCAATCAAAAACCAAACGTATTGAATTTATGTGTGTGTATTTGAGCTTCAACCTATCCACTATTCTTTAACAAAACTATAAAACTAAAAACAAAACTAATGAATTCTCTTGAGCCAAACTAAAGTCTTGAGCCATGCAATGACATGCTAAAGCCTTCTCTTCTATGATCATTCCTTCTTGCGCCATTTGCCCTATTAGCATCATAAACCTTGCAAACCTTGCAATAGCTAAGTAATGACCATCATGAATGGTACTAACCTGAAACTCATCTTGAACAAACTTATTAGTACCAATATAGCTTTTAAGTGTTTTGTTATCATCAAAACTCTAAACAAATGGAGAGTGTAACCTCTTGGGCCAACACTTTCTTGTTGAGATGAGTAAAGACCGCAAATGCAAGGAATGAAATGAATGCAATAATAAAGTGCACACAAGATATATCTCAAGAAGGAAATGTAAAGCAATAAAGAAGCAAAGTGGAAATCAATCGCAAACACAAAGGATTTGTTTCGAGGTTCGAGCCACCGCTCTACGTCCCCACCTTCACCACTGTGAAGGGTTTCCACTATATCCACCGAGAAAATTACAAAGGTCTACCGAAGACCGAAGTACCGAACTCCATCAATTACAATCCTCTACCGAAGAGTGATCTCAACACAAGAAGGAACAAGTAACCAAGTGATCAACAAGGGATCACAAACTTCTCTTTTACAACTTCCTTATAGAATGAGGAGGATTTTGGCTCAAGAAGTGTAGAGAAAAATTCAGTTGTAAAGTAGTACTAAGTAGCTTGAAAAACAACTGAAAACAAATAGCCAAGAATGCACTTTAGAGAATTGAAAGCCTTTGAAAACTTTTCTTTCTTTTGGAAACTTGAAAA
This sequence comes from Agave tequilana, assembly GCA_038442645.1. Classification (NCBI taxonomy): domain Eukaryota; kingdom Viridiplantae; phylum Streptophyta; class Magnoliopsida; order Asparagales; family Asparagaceae; genus Agave; species Agave tequilana. The sequence continues at coordinate 178,595 of JAVJIF010003366.1, read as the reverse complement.
GTAGGATTTTTTCTTATTATTTGCAAGAGACCAATCCCCACTATTTATAGGGATTAGAGGAAATCAAAACATGATTAAAACTAGCTTATTAGGTCAGGAAGTAGCCCCCAAAAATTCAGAGAGATCAGATCAACATATCCCAATCAAATCAAGAAACCAGAAATCAGAAAAGTAGCCGTTGGGGGCTGCAGGCGGCTGTCGGTCGACCGACAGTCCATTGGAAAACTAGCCATTGGACTCGGTCGACTGGTCGGTCGACCGGCAGCCAAAGAAAAATTTTCTCTTTGTTCTGTCGGTCGACTGGCCCGGTCGACCGACAAAACCCGAGAGCAAAGGGCTTTCAGTCAGTCGGCCGGTCCGATCGACCGACGGACATGCACAAACATGCACGCCCTGACCACAAGGCTCGGTCGACCGGTCCGGTCGACCGATCAGGCCTGAAATGGACCGGTCGACCGGCCCGGTCGACCGACAGGCCTGACACGGGATTTTTATAGGAAATTATTTGAACTTTGAAACATTTTCAAAATAATTTTGTAAGGATATATGATTAAGTATCATGCTATAAAGGTTGGTATACATGATATAAACAAGATATAAAATTTATAAAAATTTGAGTCATGTATGATTATCAAGGCATGAACTTAAATCAAATACTAAAAACAAAAACCGTATTTTGGAAAGTGATGGTGTGTGTGTGTTTTCTTGAGCCAACTTAACACAACCTCATTCTTTAACAAACTAATTCTTACATAGGTTCTAGGTGACTACAAGGTCTTCAAGTGGGCTTCTTCATATGTGATCTTGAAAGCTTGATATCTTGAACCCGAAATGAACCAACTTGAGTCAAAACGACCTTCCTTTAGGGAAGAACACTTCATGAATTCTTAGAACCCTGAAACATACTTAAAACACTAAAAATGATTAGTACAAATAACTATATATGTTTTGTAATCATCAAAACTCAAAAACCGGTTGATTGTAACCTTGGGTCAACAAAAACTAATCATTTGAATTGGTGTCTTTTACTTAGGACAACATTCCTATTTATAACTGAAATCTATGATGTTTGAGTCCATCAACTAAAACAACATTTTCAATTAATGGAGATGAACCAATTTTAATGTTACCTATACCGATGATGTTGCCTTTTGAGTCATCTCCGAAGGTGAGGTGTCACCTTCATGATACCTTGATAGGGTTGCAAAATTATTGATGTCCAAGTCATGTGCCTTGAGCAACCACTATCAAGATACCACCGCTCCCCACGTCTTGGAGTTTTGGTGTGTACCTATATCAAATAATGAAGTTGTTGATTTTGGTACCCATATTTTCTTGAGTCCTATGATGTTAGTACTTCGAACCCAAATATGATTATTAGAAGTATTTATACGATCAAAATAAAATTTAGCTGAGTGACATTTTTGGTCACAATAAGTACATGCATAAATTCTACTATACATGAATACATGATGAGTATGTGATACATGAGCATGCTTAGAATGTAATTTAGAAGTGTGAGCATGTGTAGTATGAATATGTCTTTTGAAGAATTTTTCTTAGAAAACATGATTTCTAATTTAGCATTATCAAACTCACATTTTTTTTAAAACATTTCTCAAAGTGTTGTTTTTAGTTTTTAAAATAGAAATTTTATTTTCCTCAATCATGGAAAAATTTGCTTTACATGAGCTCTTATATGCATCAAAATCTTTTTGTGTTGATAAAAGAGTGGAAGATAATTCATCCTTTTTTTTAGAAAGAGTGATGATTTTATTTTGAAGAACTTCATTTTCCTTTTTCATTTTTAGATATTTTTTTCTTTACAAGATCATAATTATTTGAAAGTTCTACAAATGCTTCCCCTATTTTATCCACAGTTAAGTCACAATCATCAAGAGATGGTTCAGAATTTACTTTGGGTGTGTTATCATTTGCCATGAAATACACGTTTGCCGTATCCACCTCCTCTTCGGATTTATTTTCAGAATCCCATGTGGCTTTGAGAGTTTTCTTCATAAATAGCTTCTTTGATTTGTTTGAGGAAGATGGCTTGTTTTTGATATCTGGACATTCGGCAATGATATGTCAGGGTTCTGATATTTGAAACAGATGATTTTCTTTTCTTTCTTTCCTTACCATCGTCTCCTATTAATGATCTTTGACTTATTATACATCCTTCTTACATTTCTTACAAGAAGGAAAAGATCTTCATCATCTTCTTTTTCTTCATCATCGTTGGAGATGGTGGAAGTAGACTTGAAGGCAATTGTCTTCTTCTTTTGTGGAGCCGTTTCTTCTCTAGCCTTCCTCTCCATCTCAGGAGTCTTAATGTTGCCGATAAGACTGATGAGCTTCATCTCTTCCTTATCGTTTAACTCCTTCAATGTAATGGCTTTGACTTCCCATGATGGTGGAAGTGAATGAATGACCTTCCGGACTTTTTGATCGTTTTCAATAGCATCACCTAAAGAAGAAAGATCATTAGTAATTTTAGTAAATTTTTTAATATATCATCAATGGATTCATTTTCATGCATAGTAAAGTTTTCATATTGGGGACGTAAGATATCAATTTTGGCCCTCTTGACTTGTGATGTTTCTTCATGAGTGACTACTAGGTGTAACCAAATCTCGTAGGCAGATTTGTAATGAATTACCCTAGCTAAGTCGTCCTTATTCAAGGCTTGAAGTAATGCATAGTGTGTCTTTACATTGGCATTAAACTTCTGGTGGCAATATCGAATCAAGTGTCCTCGTCACCAGTGGGTACACTAAAAGGTTTAGTCACCGCCTTTGCAATCTGGCTTCCTAGAGATTGTAGAAACACGGTCATCTTAACTTTTCATATGAGAAAGTTAAGGTCATCAAACTTGAGAGGGGTCTTAATACTTTCGGCCACTTTTACTAAAGTGGATGAGAATGAAGATGTCAATGAAATAATTAGCAATTAGGATCTCTCTAAGGTTGTTAAGCCAAAACTAGAGACCTAAACTCTGATACCAATTGAAATTACACCTAGAGGGGGTGAATTGGTGTAAGGCTAATCAAACTACAATTCAATATAATAAAAAATAAAATGATACAATCGATTGTTCAAAATAAGACTTGAAGCCGAATTCCCCGTAAAGACTCTGAACTTCTCCTCGTGATTCCTCTAGATAAGAGTTGAGGTGCTTAATTGTGATCTTATTGAGATGAGTATTGATCGTCAATAATGAATGAATGAAAAATAAATGAATAGAGACAATAAAGTAATCACAAACAGAGAGATTTATTTCGAGATTCTAGCCACTGCTCTACGTCCCCGCCTTCACTACCGTGAATGATTTCTCAATCCACTATAAGACCTTCCACCAAGGAACCTTACAATAAGGAATTACTACCACTCAGAGTACACAACAGCCCAACACACTCCTCTAGACCAGAGGTAGCACAGCGAATAGAACAAGATCTGAGCGATCAAAAGACCACAAACACTCTCTTTTGAAACTCTCTTACAAATACCTATAGAATAAAATATAAATTAGAAGCTCAAGAATTGTAAGTCAGTAAAATCAGAAGAGAGATTTTGAGAACTGAAAAACTTAAAGAAGATTTCTAAAAATAAAAGTACAAAAGCAAAACTTGAAAACTTTTTCTCTTGAAACCCAAAACTTTTATTTTTAATGAATTGTTGTTGTGATTTTAATCCATCCTAATGACCCTTTATATAGGTTTTAGAAAAATAAGTTTAGAATAGTTTTACCAGATTTAAAAGAAATAAATTGACTCTTAAATTCAACAAAACACGTTTTAAAAATATGTTAAAAATCAGCCTCCTAAAAATTAGCCGTTACTGCCAATCCGGCAGACTGGCGGTCGACCGACCAGTCGACCTGCACATTCAACAAAAATCTGACTGTTAGCCCTCGGTCGACCGGTCGGTCGACCGTGACAAACTGAGACTAAACTGGTTACAGTCGGTCGACTGCCCAGTCGACCGCAATAGGGGACCGGTCAACCGAAAACGTGCACAACATGCACATCCCAATTGCTAGAAGTTCGATCGACCGTTCTGGCCTATAATAGGCTTGGTCGACCGACCTAGGCCAAAAACAAGGTCTAAGACATTTTTGAAGATACAGAAAATTTTCAATTATTTTTGTTTGGATTTTGAGAGATAGAAAACATGCTTATCCATGAGATATAAGTTCTAAACATTGATAGAAATATTTAGAAAAATACAGAACAAGTATCAAAACCAAACATGTTAAAAATCATTCTTTTGAAAACATGCATTTTTGTGTGCGTGTATCTTTGAACCTCAAATCTATATTTTATCATTTAACAAACTAGTTTCTTACAAGATTCTGAGTGGCTACATGAATCTTCAAGTGGGCTTCTCTGATAGTGACATTGAGCAACGTTCGGAGCTTGAGCTATGATCCCGTACTTGAATACCCTTAAGCCATCAACATCGTCCTTTATAGGAAGAACCTATTAGATCTCTTTGAACCCTAAAATACACTCTTGAACTTTATTAATACTAAATAGCTTCATATGCTTTGTTATCATCAAAACACAAAACCGAGGATTGTAACCATTGGGACAACAAAAATAAACACAAAGAAAAAATATATGGCATAGATGAATAAGAACCACTTATTAAAGCTGGTTAACTATGCCGCAAGAAGCATGATTATTCACGCCTAACGGTGGTCAAAAGAAACAATTAATCTTCCTATGCTTTATGGCCTTGTTTACTCGAGTCCTTAAGCCCGAGAGATATTTTCTCATCTGGTGCCCTAAGATCGTCTGATTTGAGAGTCATCGACTAAAAACTCACTACTTGGATAAACTAGAGAGCCTAAGAAAACTAAGAAAAGAAAAATGAAATATATATATATATATATAAATGTTTTGATGGTTAGAGTTGAAATCTAAAAAATCTTCACTATCACAAAGTGCATATTATCTAGGTTTGATGAAGGATAAAATATTCAATTCAATTTTGAATTCTTACCTTAATTGAAGACAAGATTTTGTATATAGACTAAGTTTAAGGAAGAATAATTTTTGTTAGACTTATGACCTTAAATCGTTTAAATTTTCGCAAAAATATTTTGAAAACTTTTCTCTCTTTCAAAATGCATTTTCAAAACACTAACTTTTATTTTTTTTTTTTTTTATGAATTTTGTGGGTGTAATCCGTTGAAAACCCTCAGGATACAAAACTTCTCCTCTAGAAAAAACTTAGAGGTTTAACGGCTTGTTGCACACGCTCCATGCAATCACGTCACCTAAGAAAGTAGTGTAATAACATTCTTAGTTTAGTTTTTCTTTTTTCTTGTTTTGCTCAGGGCGAGTAAAAGATAAGTGTGGGGTGTGATTAATCTACAATTTTACATCATTACATCACATTTTCCAACCGATTTATAAATAAGATAACACTTCTCACATGTATTTTGGTCTATTTTGCAGATAATCAAGACTAGAAAGGTAAGAGGGTAATAAGAGCCTAATTAACCCAATTTTAGGTAACTAAATCTCATTACTTGAAGCCCAAGTTAGAGAGCTTATAGAAGATACATTAGATTCAGAAGTTGGTCGCGAATTTGAAGAAAATCGAATCCAATTTACCCAAATTCAGAAGCATCTAGAAGGTCTTCACAGCTGGACGAAACCATGGAGCAAAATCAGGGACCTAAGTCCCTGGTATTGCTGTGAAAACAAGACAAATTGCCGTGTTTTCATAGCAATCTTGTGGGCCCACGCGTCGATTTTTTACGCTTGGTCTCGCTTCACCTTCCAGACTCTTTTTCTTCCTATAAATACTGCAAGTTTGGATCAGAAATGGGGCGATAGAGAGCAGTAGATAGGATTTCTCTCTTCTAGTTGTAGAGTAGGATTTTCTTCTCTTTTATTTTATATTTTTCTTTCTTTTTAGCTATTGTAGTAGGGCTGAGTTGATTCTGGAAAGAGAGAGAGACAGAGAGAGATATTGATGTAATAGAGAGTGACAAGTTATGTAAAGGTGTCTCATTTCTTCTCTATTGTAATCTTCTCCATCTTCTGCATGGTGCTTAGCTAGTTTTCTTCTCATGACAATCAACTACTAACCACTAACTAGCTAACAAGTTACTTGATAATCCACATGAATCTAATATTCTTTACAAAACCTTGCTCTCGCAAGAGCCATTGATGGCTCATGATGATAGATTCTAACACTCTAATATCTAACCACTAACAAGATAACTTGTAATGTCTTCTTTATTTCATGCTCACTTTTACTTAGTTTTGATGATCTAATACTAGTTTGCACCTTATTGTGTGGAATGGATGTGTTTGAATGTGAAAAATAATTTCATGTATCATGCTTTGTAATACTCTTGAAAAAGTCAAGGATTAGTGATGGCCAAGGATCCATATAAGGTAACTATCACTAAGAGGTTAGCATGCTAGTGGAGCAATTAGTAGTTAGTAGCCAGAGCTTTCTTTCATCATTTTCCTTCTTTCTTTACTTTGTTTTAAAAATCAATTTCAAAACTTTTTTTTATCATTTTTCTATTATTGTTTTCACCATCTTCTTAGTTCACCTTTGTTTTCATCTTCTTCACAACAAATTTCATCTTCTTTTCTATTTTGTTTTTAAAACCACTTACTAAATCACTTTGCTTTCCATCTTATTTTTATTTTCTTATTTTACTTTATCAATTCATAACCACTTCTCCATTATTTTCACTTCGTTGTTTTTATCCCCTTCTCCATCTATCACATTGGCTTTCTATTCTTTTTTTTCTCATTCTTTAACAAAGAAGAACTTGTTAACATATACATAAATAAACTGTTTTACTTCTATCACCACCTGTCCCTGTGAATTCGACCTGTACAGCCATCATGCTATAACGGAAGTATAATGGAAGCCAAAGAACACACATTTTTACACTGATTTCAAAATACACATTTTCACGTGCTGATTTTACCCCGATCAGACCCTGTCTATTCTAGCCAAAATTGGTCTATCCTAGAGGAGATTAGACCAAATGAACGACCAATAAGTTCAGTCTGGTTAATCACGTAGTTGAACTCGTGGCGATTGTGTCCATTGCCTTCTCCCCTTTCCATTCATTTGCAAACTGGATAACATTGAAATCCCCTCCAATAATCTAGGGTACATTCCATCTTTGTTTTATGGTGAGGATTTCTTGCCAGAACTCTGGCCTTAACTCTCTCCCCTATTAGGCTCGTACACAGAGGTGATAAGTTGTGAGAAGTTGTCTTTCCTACCCTTAAGCACAACAGATAGTGAGAGTCTCCTCATCTATTCATCTTCCAGAATGTATGATTCTGAGTTAAACCCAATCATAATCCCTCCCGAAGCTCCTATGGCATCCTTGTAGACCTACTTATCGATCCTTCGAGGATCTAAGGCATTAAGAAGTCAGTTTGTAGGAGCCTAAAGCTTGGTCTCACACAGACAAAATGTAACAACTCGTTTCCAGAATACGTACTTAGTTACGCATTCAGATTCTCGATCGTATTTTTTTAATTTATTTCATATATTTATTTTTATTTTATGACTATTTATGTGCTCATTTTACATTGAATCCGGATTCGTGGACTCAGAGTCAGCTCTAGTCTGAACCGGGGATCCGATTCTAATGTATTGTTCAATTTAGCCTTTTTCGTAGTGAAATTTAATTGATTTCAGTTTCAAACACTATTTTTTAATATTATAGAATTTTCATAATTTTTCAAATTTTTCTAAATTATTTTTATAAAAACTCTAAAATCGGGATTAATCGGTACCGCTGGCTTATTCCCAGATTTTTAATTTATAAATGGAGTCAAATTTTGAGAAACTTCTTTCAAATATTTTTTTTAGAATAATATTTACTATTTTAATATATTTTTCAGGAATTTCCTAGAATTTAACAGATTTCGACCAGATTTGTTGTCGACCGTATCGGCGGTCAATTCTAAGATTTCTAATTTGAAAACTATAAAGAATTTCTTGAAATGAATTTTACCGTTATTTTTAAAATAATATTCTTGATTTTAAGAATTTTTACGGGTCGTTCCGAGAAACTTGATTTTCGGGCGATTCCGGTATTTTTCCAAAAATTTTCCGCATCCGCGACCAAACCGAGGGATTTCACCATTCCAATTATTTTCCCATTTTCTTTCAATTATTTCTTTACCTTTTTTCCTTTTTTTCTTCCTTTTTCTTCCACCATATTCTACAACCTTCTATATTCTTCTACAACATTCTATATCCTTTCACCAAAATATCTCCTCCAAAATATCCCAACTCACTCATCACCCTCTCCCATCACCCATGACCAGCCATAACTCCCTCTCCCATCATTATTTCACAAAAAAAACCTAACCCTAATCCCTTTCTTTTCTCCTTTAACTCCAACTCCAAATACAACCCTTTTCTTTCTCCTTTCCTTTTCATTTCTCCATCAAAACCCTATCACCACCTATTCCTCCTTCATCTCCACCACAGCCACAACAACTACAACTTCTCCAACTCCCTACCATCATCTTCTTCTTCCTTCATCTCTATTTATTCCACCACAACTCTAAAATTCCACCATACAAACCACCATCTCCTTTACCTTCTCCAAAACCACCACCGCCACTTAATCCCTCCACAAAACCACCACCCCACTATCCCCTTCGGAGCCAGCCACCATGCTTGGTTAGGGGCTAAGCTCCTCTTTGATAGTGATATCTCTAGTAACCATTCCAGCGATCATCCCAGCGACAACTACAACAACAAGACCAACGTCACCACCACCATCTTTACTACACCATCTCTTCTACTCTTCTCAACCACCACCACAATCACTATCACCACCCTCATCACCACCATTTCAAGATCCTACATCACCCTCCCCACTATCTGCGTCTCCTTCCTTTTCATTCTCCTCCAAAAATCACCACCACCACTATAAATCCTCCATCTTTACCATCACCTTTAATATTTCGTTCCCCATTACCACCATCTTCACTTTATCATCAAAACACCACCTTCATCACCTCTACTTCAACTTCCAACATCATCCTCATCATCACCTCTTTCATTTTCATTTTCTTTCTCCATCAAAATCTATCTCCACCACCAAATAACCCCACCATCAACTCCAACACCATCACCTTCACCCTCTCCTCTCTCCCCTCATGGCCGGTCACCACATAGACCACCACCAAGAGGTGGCACACCCCTCTAGGGCCGGTCACCCCTTGGGGCCAAGCCCCTGTTCATTTTTTCTTTGGTGATTTTCCCACTTCGGGACTTATGCGTGAGGCGTTTCCGTGAAGTTGTCTTTTAGGCGGTGTCTTTCCTCGCATCATCGAGCTTGTACTATATTTGGGTTTGTGTGTGTTGTCCTGTATATTTATACTGGGTTGTATGTGTGACCGGTATCATATGTTGTATCCTGTGTCAAATGATTGTTATAGTGTAAACGACATGATATTTGTGCACATGTTGGTACTAACCATGCAGGTGTTCCCATGAATAGCATTCAGGGCTCCTGTTCACTCCCGGGATGGCTACCCAATTGTCTAGGCTTTGTACCCTCATGGGTTTCATGGTACCTAATGAAAGTGCACTTAGACCCCGGCCTTACTTCAGCCCTTGTGGGCTTACACACAGCCTTCAGGCTTCACACACTATATAAATGGTCTAGTTACTGCATGTTTATATGCATGATTGTGTGGTACTAACATCTCATGTAGGTAACCTTATATCGACTCTGGGTTTCTGTCTACTCTCGGGCTAACTACCCAATTGGTTTTAGAAATACACCCTTATGGGTTTCGTGGTAGCTGCTGAGAGTGCACCTAGCCTTCGAGCTCTTGCCCACTTTCTCGAAAGAGGAGTGTGCGTAGACCATCAGGTCTCTCATGCTCCGCCCGATAGGCATGTTAAACGCCCAGTGCTTTATTCACTAGATTCGCTTAGGTGAGATGTTGTCGGATTTTCTACTCGCATCTTAAGCCAAGTCGTTTTGGTAGCTCTGACAAGCGCTTTAGTGATTAAACACTTTTCACTGTTCGTGCCTCTAGCTTGCTCAGCTCTGATAGATTGTACTCATCTATCACAATATCACTTACTATGCACATGCTTGATATGTTAACACTTATTATGCTATCACTTGACATCTATATATTGACATCTTGATACCTGGCATCTGCATACTATCACTTGCCCCCTTGTTATGTTATCACATTAACATATGTTAGCTGTCGTACTTAACTCTTGGCTCATGATTATTATATTACGGGAATGTAGTATCTGATCTCTTATTATGTACTCCTGTTATGATCTGTTATGTCCCTGCTCATTCTCATAATCCGATAATTACGCTTAATAAATTATAATAAGACAACTTGCACCGGATTTGGGAGAAACTGATGGGTCCTGAATAGTCATGTTTATGGTGGTCATATCGAGTCACGCGTAGCCATAAACTTTTGGGATCACCTGGCGGCCACCAGGGATTCTATAGGGTGTATCGGCACCCCTACTCCCCTTATTATTCCTCTCAGGTATGCACAAGCATTAGGCCTATTTTTATGAGATCTGCAATATCCTATTCAATTCGGGCGTACAATAAGTTTTCAGTGCCTAGCGGTACATTCCGACTCAGTACCGGATACTCCATGGTCATTGTCTCAGGCAAGTACGAGACCCATACTAAATATGGTTTATCGAACTCCATCAGCTTTCAAATGACTTGCTCAATAATTTGTAAGTGAAAGTATATGGAATGGGACGCATACTAAAGCCTACAACTTTGACGGCCCCAATTATAATAAGATACTAATATACAATTCGTTGTGTTGTATTTTAACTCGGGCTGTACGCACTCGGATTATGGTGACTGGGATAAATGCAAATAGATGAGGGTTTTCTTATTTGAATTATTCCTTCGACGTACTAGTCTTATGGAGCTGTGACCTAAACTTATACGATTGGTTTTACTCGTATTTAGTTTTATTCTGTTTTATCATTTTTATTGGTTTTATGCTAGTTTAGGAGATAACTGGTGTTGCCTTATCTGCTTTACTCACCGTCTTTTTGCCTGCTCCTGTGTGCCTATGCTCACTACATGATTTTTCAATACATGCTTATAATTCAGATTTTCGATACTCGTGTGCTTATCTTTACACGTCATTTGGCATTCGCATCACCACTCATTGGGGAGTTCTGACTTCCCTAGATCCACTCCCCTAGATTCTCATGTCCAGATTTCAGAGCTTGGGCTTGTGCATTCTTTCAGTTGCTGATCAGAGATGCGCAGCGATAGCTTGGATCATCGACAAACCGTCTAGAGCCTTATACTCCAGGCCCCATGTTCGGCTCTTGAGTTTCCCTTTCGTAACTCGTGAGCGTCCTTTATACTATTCATACTTGTATATCTCTTTGTATTCTCGCAATTGCGCCTATCGATGATGTAATATTGTGTCACGTCTGGTGATAATTTTGTAATTGTACTCATATGTTGGAATGTATAATGCACCATGTATTTTCGAACTCTAATTCTTATCTGTACTGATGTTTAGCGTATATATGTGAGGGTATTTTCGACCTACGTATATATGTAATAGTAATGTCTCGAGGCGTTACAGGATGGTATCAGAGCCTAGGCTCTCGCATCCTCAGTACGTTCAGATGGCAAATTAATGGTAAAAAAATTTGCAACTGGAATGCATGAGTCTTGGTTATACAATCAAACTATAAGTGAAGAGTTATCTTTTTTTTTCCTTGATCATCCTTCCTTTGATTCCTAATCCTTTCTATCTTTCCACTGTTTTGATTTTTTCGTAGCCTTTATGTTAACTTAAGATATGGATAGACAGGGAATGTGGCGGCAAGTAAATTATGGTCTACTCTCCTCTAGTTTTGGTATTCTTCTGATTTCGGTGCATCGCGATTCTTTATATCAGGTATTCAATGAAATTCGGGTATTCTCCAAATATTCATCTGTAGATGGATTACCATCCAGAAGACAATTATTCAGAAGTTGCAGCATTCAGTATTCAAAGTTCTTAATTATCGATTTTCTTTATGTCTACTGAAGTTCTGGTATTATTCTCTTAACAGCAGACATCAGGTTTATATTATTACAGTATCGTCAGAGGAGTTATACAGCAGGAAGTGTAGAAGATGTCTATGCCCAAGCTATAGATCAGTCGGTTCCGTGTTCATCTTCCCCTTAAAGAAATTGCGAGGACGCAATTTTGTAAAGTGGGTAGATTGTGGCACCCCGTTCCCAGAATACGTACTTAGTTATGCATTCAAATTCTCGATCATATTTTTTTGATTTACTTCTTGTATTTATTTTTATTTTATGATTATTTATGTGATCTTTGCATAGGATCCGGATTCATGGACTCAGAGTAAGCCTTATTCTGAACCGGGGACCCGATTCTATTGTATTATGAAATTTAACCTTTTTGATAGTCAAATTTGATTAATTTCAGTTTCAAACACTATTTCTAATATTTTAGAATTTTTCTGTATTATTTTTATAAAAACCCTAAAATCGGGATTAATCGGTACCGTTGGTTTATTTTTGAATTTTTAATTTACAAATGGAGTCAAATTTTGAGAAATTACGTTCACATTTTTTTTAGAATAATATTTACTATTTTTATATATTTTTCGGGAATTTTTAGAATTTAACAGATTTTGACCAGATTTGGTATCGACCGGTATCGATGGTCAATTTCAGAATTTTTAATTTAAAATTATAAAGAATTTTTTGAAGCGGATGTCACTATGATTTTTAGAATAATATTCTTGATTTTAAAAAAATTTGCAAGACGATCTGAGATACTTGATTTTCGGGCGATTCCGGTATTTTTTTCAAAAATTTTACGCATCCCCGTGGATTTCACCATTCCAATTATTTTTTCATTTTCTTCCAATTGTTTCTTTTTCTTTTTTACCTTTTTTTCTTCCTTTTCCTTCCACCATATTCTAAAACCTTCTCCATTCTTCTACAACATTCTATATCCTTCCAACAAATTATCTCCTCCAAAACATCTAACTCAGTCATCACCCTCTCCCATCACCCATGGCCGCCATAACTCCCTCTCCCATCATCATTTTGCAAAAAAAACCCTAAATGTAATCCCTATCTTTTCTCCTTTAACTCCAACGCCAAATAAAACCCTTTTCTTTCTCCTTTCCTTTTCATTTCTCCATCAAAACCCTATCACCGCCTATTCCTCCTTCATCTCCACCACAACCACAACAACTACAACTTCTCCAACTCCGTACCATCATCTTCTTCCTCCTCCAACTCCATTTATTTCGCCACAACTCTAAAATTTCACCATACAAACCATCATCTCCTTTACCTTCTCCAAAACTACCACCACCACTAAATCTCTCCACAAAACCACCACCCCATCATCTCCTTGGCCGGCCACCATGTTTGGCTAGGGACTGAGCTCCTCTTCGACGGTGATGTCTCCGACAACCATTCCGGCAATCATTTTGGTGAAAACTACAACGACAACACCAACGTCACCACCACCATCATTACTACACCATCTCCATAACCATCTCTTCTACTCTTCTCAACCGCCACCACAATCACTATCACCACTACAACACCACCCTCATCACCATCATTTCAAGATCCTACATCACCCTCTCCACTATCTCCATCTCCGTGCTTTTCATTCTCCTCCAAAAACCACCACCACTACAAATCCTCTATCATCATCACCACTTCTTCTAATTCCTTCCCCATCATCACTATCTTCACTTTTACCATCACAACACCACCTCCATCACCACTACTTCAACCTCCAATATCATCCTCATCATCACCTCCTTCATTTTCATTTTCATTTTCTTTCTCCATCAGAATCCATCTCCAATACCAAATAACCCCACCAACTCCAACACCAACACCTTCACCCTCTCCTCTTTTCCCTCATGGTTGGCCACCACATATACCACCACCAAGAGGTGCGCACCCCCTGTAGGGCTGGCAACCCCTTGGGGCCAAATCCCTGTTCATTTTTGCTTTGGTGATTTCCCCACTTCGGGACTTATGCGCACGGCGTTTCTGTGAAGTTGTCTATTAGGCGAGTGTTTTTCTTCGCATCGTCGAGCTTGTACTGTATTTGGGTTTGTGATGGGTTTGTGTATATGGTCTTGTATATTTGTACTGGGTTATATGCAGGTACCAGTATCATATGTTGTATCTTGTTTCAAATGCTTGTAATAGTGTAAACGATATGATATTTGTGCACGTGTTGGTACAACCATGCAGGTACAGTACCCATGTATAGCTTTCGGGGATTCTGTCCACTCTTGGGATGGCTACCCAATTGGTCTAGGCCTTGTACCCTCACGAGTTTCGTGATAACTAGCGAGAGGTACTTAGACCCCAAGCTTACTTCAGCCCTTATGGACTCACACAGCCTTCGGACTTCAGACACTATATAGATGATCTAGTTATTGCTTGTTTATATGCATGATTGTATGGTACTAACATATCATGCAGGTATCCTTATATCGACTCTGGGTTTTTGTCCACTCCTGGGCTGGCTACCCAATTGGTTTTAGGTCTGCACTTGATTGAGATTAAAGTAGAGTTCAGATTGTCTTAGTCTCAATGCGAATCCGCTGTAGCAAGGGCTCGAGCGGGTCGTGATCCTCAGGGAAGGATGCGATGAAAGCGTTTCGACTCGATTCCTCTGTATCTTCAAAAATAAGAGAGAGATTAGATCTTGAGATGAAAATATGTGAAAGAGATGGTTTTGCTGATTTTCTACCACAACCCTATTGCAAATTAAAGAGCTTGATCTTCATCTTAAGATTAATATAATTCACCCTAGGTTATTACAACTATATCAAGAAAGAAAATTAATACACAATTCTAACTAAGTTACATAGATCAAAAACCTAACTATGGTTCCTCCTAACATCTAGGTACAGCCTAATAGAAGACGAATCTCAACTTATGCTGTCCTAGTTCTTAAGTTGAAGTCATGAAAAGGTCCTTTTATCATGTAACCTAGATTAAGAATTTTAAGTATTTTTTAATCTTCTAGAATTAGTTGCCTTTAAACCTAGGGTTTCTAGTGATGTTCATTAATCGGATCAAGATTTAATTGCTTCTAGGGTTGCTTCAAGAATCTCAGCAAACCACTAGGAAGATTAGTTCTTCATCATCATTTTTTTGCTTTTTCAATTATTTAATTTTTTTTTGGTTTTTATCTAATGAGAAAGACTGCAAAAATAAAAACGAAAACAAGAAGAGATCGAAGATTAAAACACGAGAGATTGCAAAAGAAATAAAATAATTGCAGAAATTTAACAGAGAACAAAAGAGTGACCTTTATTGATGGATCTCCGGTTACACAATCGTCTCCTTCTTCTCCACAAAGAACTTGAAATAAAAATTACAACTTTGAATAAAAATGGCTAAAGCAAACCCTAATCGTCTCTGCATGCCCCTCCCTGTTGCGACTGCACTGATATTTATAGTGCAGAATGTAGAGGAGTCCCGGATAGAGTTACCAACGAAATTTGGTAACCAGATCTATCCAGATTGCCGCGGCTTCTCTGGATTTGCCGCGGGTCCGCGGCAGTCCTGGCACTGTTGGCCACGCGCTTTGGCGCGTGGCCTCTTCTGATCCGTCCCTCTGGGCGCCTCCTTCTAGAATTGTGATCCTGGCCTTTTAATCTGGATTTTCGAGATAACTTGGTAATCAAGTTACTCTTAATCTAGATTTCTTCAAATCCTCTCTCCACGAAATTCCTCTTTATCTTGGCTTTTTATCCTTATCCCGCAGGTGTTTAGGGTTTGATAGAAGTCTATCCTTCCCTAATCTCTGATATTTGCAACTTTTAGCCCTTGTATTTGCATTTTGAATCTTTGTATTTGCGCTTCTTCACCTGGGCTTCAAACATGGGCTTGGATCTGGGCTTTTGGGCTCTTTTAGCTTTATTCTTTATTAAATTGATAATTTGAGGCCTGCACATATTAAATAAAGAAATATTAATAAATGTGCATTATAATATGAATAAATGTGCAAATGCGATGGTATATATGATGACAATTATGCATTTTTCACTACCTATCACACCCCCACACTTATCTTTTTGCTCGTCCTCGAGTAAAAATCAAAAAGAAAGAGAAAAATCTAACCTAGCTAACTCACTTTCGTAGGAATCACGGTTGCACTTAGCATGTGCAACAAGCCGTTAAACCCCTAGGTTACCCTAGAGGACGAGTGTTGTCTCGTGAGGGTTTTCAGCGGATTACACCCACAAAATCCATAAAAAGGAAAATATTTGAATTATATTTGAAGAGACTAAGTAGTCTATAAGTTTTAGGATTATCATTTTTATTCATTCTTCAAACCTAGTCTTTATAAAGTCAATTGTTATTCATTTTAGGTAAGGATTAAAATTGAATTTCTAATATAGTCTTTTTCGTTACCAAAAGTCATACGCACCCTTGTGAATCTAGGAATTCCTTAACTTGGATTCTCATGCCTCATTATTATTTTTATAACATCATCTAATTTTCTTTCGTGTAAGTATCAAGGCTTCTTGAGGCCCTCATACCTAACTAATTGACTATTAGATGTGTTAATATATATATATATATATTTTTTTTTTTTTTGGCATGTATAACTCATCTAATTTTCTTTCGTATAAGTATCAAGGCTTCTTGAGGCCCTCATACCTAACTAATTGATTATTAGATGTGTTAATACATATATTATATTTCTTAGTTTTCTTAGGCTTTCTAATCCACCCATGTAGCGAACTTAAAGTCGGTGGCTCCCAAACCGGATGGCTTTAGGGCACCAGGTGAGAAAACACCCCGCGGACTCAAATTCGAGTGAACTAGGCCCCAAAACTAAGGACTTTATTTTATTTACTCACCTTTAGGCATGAATACTTATGCTTCTTGAGGCACATATATCAGCTTAATTGGTGATTTTTTTCTTCTTTTTTTTTCTTTTTTTTTTTTTTTTTATGAGGCACAAGGTCTTTGTCTTAGAATCCTAGATATGCATTTGGTATGCACATTTCATTAAGGTAAAAATCAAGACTAATTATTTATTCAATTTCTCCTCCTATACCTAAAATTTAAACAATTTATTTATTTTGACCAAGTTTTTAGAAATCCTAATCATGATTTTCCTAATCCTTAAAACTAACTTAGGTTTCTTTCAAAAAAATAAGTCAAAATATTTCCTTTTTATAACATTTTTTTTTAAAATTCAATTTTTTTTTTTTTTAATATATTACATACCCTTCCCCCACACTTGTTTCATGCATTGTCCCTAATGTATGAATGAAATGTATGGATGCATGAACTGGCAGAAAGATATAATCACCGATACAGTGGGTCAAAAAGACCCATCGCCACATTAGCTTCCGGCACAGACTCCAAAAAGATTTTAAGACGTTGACCATTTACCTTGAATGCATTGCCATTTTTGGGGTCGTAGATCTCTATGGCTCCGTGTGGAAACACCGTCTTAACAATGAATGGTCCTGTCCATCTTGACTTCAATTTACCGGGAAAGAGATGAAGTCTAGAGTTATAAAGTAAAACTTTTTGTCCTTGGACAAAAGTTTTTCTCGTGATGAATTTATCGTGAAAAACCTTAACTCTATCCTTCGCAATCTTCGCATTCTCGTATGCATCATTCCTCAACTCCTCTAGTTCCGAAATTTGTAATTTCCGAAACTCACCGGCCTTATCTAAATCAAAATTTAGCTGCTTAATTGCCCAAAGGGCCCGGTGCTCTAGCTCGACAGGAAGGTGGCAAGCCTTTCCAAAGACTAGTCTATAGGGAGACATTCCTAGAATCGTCTTGTAGGCAGTCCTATATGCCCATAGGGCATCCACCAGTTTGATGGACCAGTCCTTCCTATTCTGATTCACAGTCTTCTCCAAGATGAGCTTGACCTGTCTATTGGAAACTTCTACCTGTCCGCTAGTTTGAGGATGGTAGGGCGTAGACAACTTATGTGTTATGGCATATTTTCGCATAAGAGCTTCAAAAGTTCTATTGCAAAAATGTGTGCCATTGTCGCTAATGATGGCTCGAGGGATTCCAAAGCGTGAGATGATATTATCTTTCAAGAATTTGACAACAACTTTGTTGTCATTTGTCTTGCAAGGGACAGCTTCTACCCACTTCGACACATAGTCTACGGCCAACAAGATGTATTGGTGCCCAAACGAATTAGGGAAGGGTCCCATAAAATCAATGCCCCATACGTCGAAAAGTTCTACTTCTAGAATGGGATTTAGGGGCATCATATTTCGTTTGGAAATTCTTCCTATCATTTGACATCTTGTGCAAGTCTTGCAATACTCAAATGCATCTTTAAACACAGTTGGCCAATAAAATCCACTTTGCAGGATTTTCTCGGCAGTTTTGCGGGGACCAAAATGTCCACCGCAAGCGAACTCATGACAAAAAGCTAGCACGCTTCTAGTCTCCTCGTCGGGGACACATCTCCTAATGATTTGGTCGCTACAATATTTGAAAAGATAAGGATCTTCCCACATGTAATACCGAACTTGAGACAAGAATCGGTATCTATCCTGTTTGGACCAACTAGGTGGTGTTTGGTTTGTGACTAAGTAATTTACTATGTCAGCAAACCAAGGTTCCTTAGAGATGGCTAGAAGTTGCTCATCGGGAAAATTGTCATTGATGGGCAGCTCGACAGAAGGTGCGTTGGGCACACGAGAGAGATGGTCAGCTACGACATTTTCGACACCTTTTTTATCTCGAATTTCGAGATCAAATTCTTGAAGTAGAAGGATCCAACGAATGAGTCGGGCCTTCGCATCTTTCTTAAGCATAAGGTATCGCAGAGCAGAATGGTCAGTGAAGATCGTGGTCTTAGTCCCAAGTAGGTATGGACGGAATTTCTCCAAAGCGAACACTACTGCCAAGAATTCCTTCTCGGTGGTAGTATAGTTCATTTGGGCCTCATTAAGCGTCCTACTCGAATAGTAGATCACGTGCTGCTTATTGTCCTTACGCTGTCCTAAGACAGCACCTATCGCAAAATCAGAAGCGTCACACATGATCTCAAAAGGCTTGGACCAGTCCGGAGGTGAGATGATAGGGGCAGATATAAGTTCCACTTTCAATTTCTCCCAAGCACTATGGCACCTATCATCAAAAATAAAGGACACGTCCTTAGCTAGAAGGTTTGTAAGGGGTCTAGCAATTTTGCTAAAGTCCTTAATGAACCTACGATAAAATCCGGCGTGTCCTAAAAAGGATCGAATGTCCTTCATGCATCGAGGAAGTGGAAGTTTCGCAATGATTTCCACTTTGGCCTTGTCTACCTTAATCCCTTCCCTAGATATCTCATGACCTAGGACAATCCCTTGTTGCACCATGAAGTGACACTTTTCCCAATTGAGGGTCAAGTTCTTCTCGGTGCACCTACTCAGCACTAGCTCCAAATGATGGAGACACTGGTCAAATGAATTTCCATAGACTGAGAAGTCGTCCATGAAAATCTCTAGGAAACGCTCGACCATATCAGAAAACAAGCTTAACATACAACGTTGGAATGTGGCGGGGGCATTGCATAGGCCGAAAGGCATTCGACGGTAAGCAAATGTCCCAAATGGACACGTGAACGTTGTTTTCTCTTGATCCTCCGGGCTATAGGGATTTGGTTATACCCTGAATACCCATCCAAAAAGCAGTAATACTCATGACCTGCTAATCTTTCCAACATTTGATCGATGAAAGGGAGGGGAAAATGATCTTTCCTAGTGGCTGCATTCAACTTACGGTAGTCTATGCATACTCTCACCTTGGTAGGCAATCGTGTTTGCACTAACTCATATTTGTCGTTCTCTACCACTGTAAAGCTAGACTTCTTAGGGACCACGTGCATTGGGCTAACCCATTCGCTATCGGAAATGGAATAAATTATCCCATTATCTAACAGTTTTACTATCTCGGCTTGTACAGCCTCCTGCATAAGTGGGTTTAGTCTACGCTGTGGATCCCTTTTCGGTCTCGTCCCTTCCTCAAGATGAATACGATGCTGGACTATCGTAGGGCTCAGTCCCTTAATATCTGCCATAGTCCAACCAATGGCTTCCCTATGTCTCCTAAGGGTTGCCAGCAGGTCCTCCTCTTGCCTATTGGTCAAATTAGATGCAACTATGACCGGTAGCGTCTCTTGTTCACCTAGGTAGGCGTACTTAAGATGTTTGGGCAAGGCTTTTAACTCCAAAGAAGGAGTTGGCTCAATGGGTGGCGGTGTGATGCTAGAATCTCCCATTTCTATAGAACTCAGATTTAATTCCCATTCGATCTCATCAAAGCTAAGATCACTTGTTTCTAACTCTTCCTCTTTCTCAGACTCAAATATGATCTCATCATTATGCTCACTCGTCATGTTCTCAATGGAGTTAACCTCAAAAGGTTGGTCGGTCACATCGTAGGGATGCTTACCTAGGTTGAAAACATTGACTTCCTTGGTCATATCCCCAAAAGTCAGTCTCATGGAACCGTTTCTACAATTTATGATTGCATTAGCGGTTGCTAGGAACGGTCTTCCTAAGATAACGGGAGTTTGGGACCTAGGATTAGACACAGGTTGTGTCTCTAAGACAATGAAATCTACTGGGTAAATGAATTCTCCTACCCGTATGAGAACGTCATTGATTTCTCCCTTAGGAACTTTGATAGAGCGGTCAGCCAACTGAATAGTAACTTGGGTCGGTTGAGTTCACCTAATCCAAGTTGTTGATACACGGAGAAAGGGAGCAAATTGATGCTGGCTCCTAAATCGAGGAGTGCTCGATTGATTTCGGCTCGACCTATGGTGCAAGAAATGGTGGGGCAACCTGGGTCCTTATACTTGATAGGGATCTGGTTGGACAGTAGCTCACTAATGTTAGTGGCTAGAAAAACCTTCTTAGGCACATTAGTTTTTCTTTTCTTGGTGCACATGTCCTTAATGAATTTGGCATAACTAGGGACCTGTTGGATTGCATCAAGAAGTGGAATGTTGAGCCTAACTTGATTGAACACCTCTAATAATTTCTCCATGTGTGCATTGTTGTTGCTTCTAAGCCTATTTGGAAATGGAGCTATAGGCTGGTGCAACTGATCTGCTGACTTTTCAGCTTCAGTTTCCTTGGGACTGGATGGAGAAGAAGTGGAGCTAGATGGAATGGATGGCATGGATGGATCCGATGGCATGGATACTTGATTATCAACTTGTTTCCCCGATCTGAGTGTATGGACCATATGACACTGATTTGGGTCTTGAGCCTCATTGGCTGGCCTAGGATTCCTAGGGTTAGGCAATGGTTGACTCGGTAGGGTACCCCTCTGTCTCTCTTGCTGGTTCAATTGGAGCTCTATCCTACTTAGGACTTGAGCCAGCGTGTCTTGGCTTTTGACTATGGTATCCACCTTTCTTTCCAAATTTGAAAGTCTTGTCTCCATTTGTGAATTTTGGAAAGACGGTGGAGGATTTTGACTAGGAAAATTTTGTTGATAGGGCGTATTTTGGAAGTTGTTGGAGAATTTGGGCCTCACTTGATCATTGTTGCTTGGGCCCCATGAAAAATTGGGATGGTTTCTCCAACCGGGATTGTAGGTGGGTGCATAAGGATTGTTGGCGGGCCTTGTGAAGGCCGCACTCGTATGTTCGGGCAAGCTTTGATGCGCGATGAAAACAGGACATTCCTCGAACACATGGTTCATATCTTGACAATAAGTACAGCCCGCCGAAGATGTTGGGCTGACTTGGTTCACAGAGACTGGCTCTTTCGTTTCAAGAGCCTCTAATCTATGCATAACAGCAGCTAACTTAGCATCGGTTGCTACGTTGGCCTCAATGGAATGGATACCTCCTTTAGAAGAAGTAGGGTCATTAGTCCTAAATTTTTCAGGAGTAGGGTCCCATTGGATGGATTTTTCAGCTAATTCCTCAAACAGTGTCCATCCTTCATCTTCATTCTTTTGCAGAAATCCTCCTTGACACATGGATTCTAACAGTGTTTTAGTAGAATAATCTAATCCATCATAGAGAACTTGGCAAAGTCGCCATTTCTCTATCCCATGGTGAGGACATTGGGCAAGGAGATCCTTAAAACGCTCGAAGTATTTCCAAAAAGGTTCATTGGCTGTTTGCTTAAACTGGAGGATATTCTTCCTAATCAGTGCAGTCTTGTGAACGGGATAAAATTTCTTTAAGAAGGCCTTAATGAAATTATCCCAAGAAGATATAGAACCGGCCTCTAGACTGTAGAGCCATTTCTTTGCTAAATCCTTCAAAGCAAAGGGGATAAACCTAAGTTTGATAGCATCGTCTCCTAACTTAGGCATATTCATCATTTGACATACTTCTTCAAATTCCCTTATGAAGAAGTATGCATCCTCAGATTCAAGTCCATGAAATTTGGGAAGAGTGTTGATGTATTGTGGCTTGAGTTCATATGGGTCAACACTTTCGATAGTGAGCTGGATGCAAGAAGGAAGAGATGTTCTAATAGGATAGAACCTATCTTGGAGTGACTGTGGTTGTGCCATGTGTGAGTCGGGCTTGAGCTCGGGTGGTGAACTAGTTCTAGTTAGCCTGGATGTAAGTGGGTCTCTCGACCAAGCGGTCATGCACAATCAGCAAACAAGTTCACCCAATCAATCAAAAAGAAAAAGAAAAACAAACAAAAATCCTATTCTAGGGTTATCCTTGACCTAGACGACTCCTAACTTTAGACTGTCCTTAGGAGGTCTATTGTCGACGTCAACCACGAGCTAATCGGCCAGTTCAGGGCAAGACCGGTGGGAGGTTTTCCGTCAGAGACGTTCCTTAATTAAATAACCACCGTTCTTCGGGCTTTCGGCCCTCAATCCCTTCGCTAGACACCGATTTGGCAAGGGTTAATTTCGAACAACTTTCCTTCTTCGGTCAATCTCCTATTGAGTCCGAGTTACCTTAGGGCCAACGTCTAGTCAAGTTTTAATTAGGGTTAGGGTTGTGAGTGTGACTGGTATGATTTGTGGGCCAAGGAAGGGTGATGAAATCCCCACCTTATCTTTGTTATGGGTTATGCCCTTAAAATGGATTAGTGTACGTGTAAAGCGGTAGAAAAGTAATCACTCAAGAAAGCGGTAAACAACCAAGAGTGCTTCCTAATCTATATGCTATGCAAACGTACCTTGTCGCCAGCACTCTTCAACAGAATTAAAGAATTAAAAATAGACACGTGCCCTAAAATGCAAGAGTCTAAAAATATTTTTTTTTTTTATTCAACAAATAGGTTAATGTTAATTATTAGCAGTTGCAGAGTGATCACAGAGAAGTAATAATACAGCAGAAAATAGAATTTTGCACTGCAGAGTAACCTGCAGAAAAATCTATCAGTAGTCAACTACAACTGCCGCGGACCCGCGGCTTTTGCCGTGGAAACGCGGCAAAGTTGTAGGTCCAGATGCTCTGCCTTCGAGGGCAGAGGCACTGGATTGCAATATGTGTCTTCTGCTGTTCTGTTTCTGCTTCCTATTCTCTGTACCTGCAACAGAAAAGAAAGAATGATTAGAACGAGGAAATCGTGCCGTTCCTTCCCCGGCAACGGCGCCAAAATTTGATTGAGATTAAAGTAGAGTTCAGATTGTCTTAGTCTCAATGCGAATCCGCTGTAGCAAGGGCTCGAGCGGGTCGTGATCCTCAGGGAAGGATGCGATGAAAGCGTTTCGACTCGATTCCTCTGTATCTTCAAAAATAAGAGAGAGATTAGATCTTGAGATGAAAATATGTGAAAGAGATGATTTTGCTGATTTTCTACCACAACCCTATTGCAAATTAAAGAGCTTGATCTTCATCTTAAGATTAATATAATTCACCCTAGGTTATTACAACTATATCAAGAAAGAAAATTAATACACAATTCTAACTAAGTTACATAGATCAAAAACCTAACTATGGTTCCTCCTAACATCTAGGTACAGCCTAATAGAAGACGAATCTCAACTTATGCTGTCCTAGTTCTTAAGTTGAAGTCATGAAAAGGTCCTTTTATCATGTAACCTAGATTAAGAATTTTAAGTATTTTTTAATCTTCTAGAATTAGTTGCCTTTAAACCTAGGGTTTCTAGTGATGTTCATTAATCGGATCAAGATTTAATTGCTTCTAGGGTTGCTTCAAGAATCTCAGCAAACCACTAGGAAGATTAGTTCTTCATCATCATTTTTTTGCTTTTTCAATTATTTAATTTTTTTTGGTTTTTATCTAATGAGAAAGACTGCAAAAATAAAAACGAAAACAAGAAGAGATCGAAGATTAAAACACGAGAGATTGCAAAAGAAATAAAATAATTGCAGAAATTTAACAGAGAACAAAAGAGTGACCTTTATTGATGGATCTCCGGTTACACAATCGTCTCCTTCCTCTCCACAAAGAACTTGAAATAAAAATTACAACTTTGAATAAAAATGGCTAAAGCAAACCCTAATCGTCTCTGCATGCCCCTCCCTGTTGCGACTGCACTGATATTTATAGTGCAGAATGTAGAGGAGTCCCGGATAGAGTTACCAACGAAATTTGGTAACCAGATCTATCCAGATTGCCGCGGCTTCTCTGGATTTGCCGCGGGTCCGCGGCAGTCCTGGCACTGTTGGCCACGCGCTTTGGCGCGTGGCCTCTTCTGATCCGTCCCTCTGGGCGCCTCCTTCTAGAATTGTGATCCTGGCCTTTTAATCTGGATTTTCGAGATAACTTGGTAATCAAGTTACTCTTAATCCAGATTTCTTCAAATCCTCTCTCCACGAAATTCCTCTTTATCTTGGCTTTTATCCTTATCCCGCAGGTGTTTAGGGTTTGATAGAAGTCTATCCTTCCCTAATCTCTGATATTTGCAACTTTTAGCCCTTGTATTTGCATTTTGAATCTTTGTATTTGCGCTTCTTCACCTGGGCTTCAAACATGGGCTTGGATCTGGGCTTTTGGGCTCTTTTAGCTTTATTCTTTATTAAATTGATAATTTGAGGCCTGCACATATTAAATAAAGAAATATTAATAAATGTGCATTATAATATGAATAAATGTGCAAATGCGATGGTATATATGATGACAATTATGCATTTTTCACTACCTATCAGCACTCTTATGGGTTTTGTGGTAGCTGCCGAGAGTGCGCCTTGACCCCGAGCGTACTTTAGCCTCCGGGCTCTCGCCCACTTCCTCAAAAGAGGAGTGCGCTTAACCGTCAGGTCTCTCATGCTCCGCCTGATAGGCATGTTTAGCGCCTATTGCTTTATTCACTAGATTCGCCTAGGCGAGATATTGCCGCATTTTCTACTCGCATCTTAAGCCAAGTTATTTCGGTAGCTCCACCAAGCGCTTTAGTGACTAAATATTATTCGATGTCCGTGCCTCCAGCTTACTCTGCTCCGCTTGATTGTACTCAGCTATCACTATATCACTTGTTATGCGCATGCTTGATATATTAATACTATCATGCTATCACTTGACATCTACATATTGACATCATGACACCTACATATTGACATCTTGACACCTGGCATCTATATACTATCACCTGCCCCCCTGTTATGTTATCACATTAATGTTACCTGTCATACTTAACTCTTGGCTCATGATTATCATATTACGAGAATGTAGTACCTGATCTCTTTTTATGTTACTCCTATTATGATCTGTTATGTCCCTGTTCATTCTGTAATGTGATAATTATGCTTAATAAATTATAATAAGACAATTTGCACCGGGTTTGGGAAAAACTGATGGGTCCTGAATAGTCATGTTTATGGTGGTCATATCGAGTCACGCGTGACCATATACTTTTGGGATCACCTGGTGCCACCAGGGATTCCGTGGGGTGTACTGGCACCCCTACTCCCCTTATTATTCCTCTTGGTTATGCACAAGCCTTAAGCCTATATCTATGGGATTTGTAATATCCTATTCCATTCGGGTGTACAATAAGTTCCCGATGCCTAGCGATACATTCTGGCTCAGTATCGAATACTCCACGGTCGTTGTCCCGGGCAAGTACGGGACCTATACTAAACATGGTTCATCGAACTCCATCATTTTCCAAATAACTTGCTCAATAAGTTGTAAGTGAAAGTATATGGAATGGGACGCATACTAAAGCCTACAACTTAGATGGCCCCAATTATAATAAGATACTAATATACAATTCGTTGTGTTGTATTGTAATTCGGGTTGTACGCGCTCGGATTACGGTGAGATAGGATAAAGGTATATAAATTAGGGTTTCCTTATTTGGATTATTCCTTCTACGCGCTAGTCTCATGGAGTCGTGACCTAAACTTGTACGATTGGTTTTACTCGTAGTTAGTTTTATTCCGTTTTATCAATTTTATCGATTTTATGTTAGTTTAGGAGATAACTGGTGTTGCCTTATCTGTTTTACTTACCATCTCTTTGTCTTCTCCTGTGTGCCTATACTCACGACACGGTTTTCAATACATGCTTATGATTCGGATTATCGATACACGTGTGCTTATCTCTACACGTCATTTGGCATTCGCATCACCACTCGTTGGAGAGTTCTGACTTCCTTGAATCCTCATGTCCAGATCTCAGAGTTTGAAGCTTGAGGATTTTTTTTCAGTTGCTGATCAGAGATGCGCAGTGATAGCGTGGAACACCGGTAGACCGTACAGAGCCCTATCCTCCCAGGACTCCTGCTCGGCTCTCGAGTTTCCCTTTTTTTGACTCATGAGCGTACTTTGTACTATTCATACTTATATATCTCTTTATATTCTCGCAATTGCACATATCGGTGATATGATATTCTTGTAATATTATGTCACATCTGGTGATAACTTTGTAATTATAATCATATGCTGGAATGTATAATGCATCACATATTTTCGAACTCAGATTCTTATCTGTACTGATGCTTAGCGTATATATGTGAGGGTATTTTCGACCTACGTATATACGTCGCAGTAACGTCTCCGTACCCGCAGGGTCAGGACGTTACACAATAAATGTCCGCTTTAGCTCCTATAATCGTCTCCGTCGCAATACAATGTTTGGCCGGTTTACCCAGCCCCCTCGCATTCCAAAATAAGAGAATCATTGACAACTAGTTTTGCCCCTTCTCTCAGTCCAAAAGACCACGCACAGCGCTTGCCCTCCCTTAAGAACCCCCTTTGTGCATGTGATTCCTGACCCAAGGTTAACCATCTTAGCGTTTTCCGCATCTTAGCATTATTAAGCATATTAATTTGAAAGGCCAGGTCATTCTCCACCCCTAGCCCGCATGTATACGCAAAAAGTAAAAACTTATCATACATGCGCGGCCGTTTGTTTTGCGTAAAAGTCCGTAATTCGTAAATGACTTACAACCTAGTTACAACTACAGCGTTTGTTTGGACCGTAATTCGTAAAAAACTTACACAACCCAATTACCACTCACTTACAGCCCAGTTACAGTTAATTTTGTGATCACACAAATTTGTATTATTTTTTATGTTAATATTAATTTTTTAATATTTAACATTTTTAATATTTATTTGCAATACTAAAATTTTTTAAATCACCAAATAGTTAATTTTGTGGTCAACTTTTTCGCTTACGACTTACACATTACGACAACCAAACACCGTAAAACACAATACACTTTTTCACTTACAACTTATATTACCAACCAAGCACCATAAAGTTTACATGCATGTAACTCATTTACAACTGTAAATATCTTTACCAATTACGACTTACGAATTACGGCCAGTTACGACAACCAAACAGGCCCGCAATTGAAAATAGACGGTGAGTGGATACCTGCACGGGATAGTCGCAAGTCATTTGCTCTGGAGATCATATCGCCCGCGGTACCCCCCACCCCCAAAAGTAGTCGCTGCCTCGGACTCTTTCTCAGGGCTAGTTGGCCCCTCGCACCGACCCCTTCCTCGTCTGCATCGTGCTCTATCTGGGATGATCTCCACCTATTCCCCCGAGACGGCCGGGTCGTTGTCACTGCCACTGTGATGATTTTGTATCGATAATGCTGTGGTGTTTGGACGGGCCGTCGAAGCTCCGGTGGTAGGGATGTCCTCCGGCGAGCTTGACCTTTGCCGCCACTCTCGGACCTTCGCCATCACCGTCCACCTCGATGGGCTCCACATTTGGGCTGTCCGTGGTGACTTCTGGAACGGATGTCGTCGATGGTCGAAATTGGGCTGGGGCATCTCTCCTTTAAGTTGGTTGCTGGGCCCATTAGAAAAAAGTTGGCCCATGAAGCTAGAAAATTCTTTCTGGAAAAAACCCTCATGTTAGGCATTTCAAATAGTAGGAAAATGCTTTTCTTGACTTTTGACTTCTCTTCCTGCATGGGTTGATTTATTTGAAATGTAGAACAATTTAATCGCCTATTTCATTGCTAATGTCTACAAAATGCAACAATTTTCACATGTTGGGTATCAGCAAGGTGCCCCCAATTATTGGAATAAGGGCTTCATTTTCTAAAGGTCAAATTGCGTGGTGCTGAGTTCCTAGCTTTTTAGAGGTAGAAAGAAAATATTTGTTTGCGTTGGGAATATGACTCCTTCCTTTTGGGGTTTTTTAATCTGACCTCCACATTTGATTTCTGTATTGAAGAACTTTGCTAGGTTACTTAGCCACATATAAATTGTACACAGATTTAGGTAGATTGTAAATATAAGGAAATGGCTGAAAAAAAAAATACAATAAAACTAAAAAATCATGAGGACAGGCCCATCGGGCCACGCTGTTGGGGCCCATCAAAGATCAGAAAAATCATAGGGGAAAAAAAAAAGAGAAGGGAATATAATAAAATATAAAAAAAATAGAATGAGCGATCGAACCGCTGGGAAACGATTCCTCCTAATTTAATTCACTTCATCGATTCTCCATTCTTTTAGTTTTATTTCTATGGGTTATTTATTCTCTAGAAATTTACTTCATTTACTTCATCAATTTCTCAGTCTTTTCTAACTCTCCCAACAATAAGGATAGTAGGAAGGGATAGAAAAAATTCTTTTTAAATTCTGACTTTGTGTCAAATTTGAAGGTAATAAAAATTACTACTTGTTTACTTAAAGAATTTTTACTGATTTTGAAATGCAGGTTGTGTCTTTTTTTATTCCAATTAGCTCTTGTACAGCTTGATGTATCTTGATTTTCGCTTGATATTATGGAGCTTAATTTACTTTGCTCAAACACTTTTTATGACTTGATATGACTTTAATATTACTTGTAATTTTGAAGCTTGATGTCCTTCCATCCTCCATCTTGATATAACATTATTGCTTGATCCATCCAACCTCTAACTTATGTCTTATCCTGTAATAAGACGAATACTACTAATCAATCTCGTCAGTAGCTTAATTTATAAGTTAATACATCATCAAAATCTTTGAATCTCTTCTTTTTGATGATGACAACCTATAAATTGATCAGATAAATAAATAAGTAAGAAACCTAATGGTTAAGTAGCATTTTATCAATTTACTTGAAAATCTCTCCTATTTAGTTGCCTTGGTGCCAGGGATACTTAAAAAGCAAAACTCCTCCTATTTAAATCAATACAAGCAACACATTTATTCCACAATCACAAGTACATAATCTCATATTTTTCAATTTTGGCCCAAAGTACATGAAACAAATACATGTGCACATATCCAATCCCAAATATAAAGCATGCACAGGTGTATGAGAGAGTATAACTCAACTCCCACAAAGTATCTATTCTTATCAGTATAAAAAGAGATCCAACCACAACATTATAGTACATGTTCTTGATAGTTTTCGTGTATGCATGTTTCAACATAGATAACATGTTTGTGTATATGCATGTATCAAAATCATATGTACCAATGTGCATGTATATATCAAAAATGTATCATGTATTCAAAAAAAAATCTATTAAAGAGTGCATGCACAGATTTAAAAACAGTCCGAAAATTAGAATAGAGAAAATAGAATCAGAAATTTATCAGTATCATAACAGAGAGACATAATTCTGCGCATGTGAAGTTTATTATTCAATTTTTATAAGATTAAAGTTTTTTATTATTAGACTAAAAAAATTATTATTAGATTAATATGTTTTATTTACATATTAATTAAGTAAGGGTTCTGTTTTAAATTTAATTACTTGAAAAGTATATTTATATCATGTTTAGCAAATCTTGCAAGTTCAAAATCAAACAAGGAAAATTGAATGCCTATTTTACTTTACAGTTGTACCAACCACTATATTTAATAATATAATTTCTCACTTACATTTTTATATTTCCAATCAAATGCTTAAAAATTTACTTGTCCAAAAAAATTTTATAATTACTAAATAATTTCTCACTTACAACTTGCACCCGTGGTCACAGACAGAAACCAAACATAACACGCGTTAATTATTAGCGTTGGGTTTTGATTCTTGATTGAACGAGATCGCTTTGGGAATGATTTCATTCACAAATTGCTCAAAAGGGAGGGGTTTTTTTACAATGCAATCTCACACGCGCGCGGGGGAGAAAAGATGACAAATTTTTTTTGTTTTTTTTTTTTTTTGAATTTATTCATTGAATTGTTGTTGATTCTAGATTTGTTGATTCTTGATTAGTTCTTGTTAATTTACGAATGTTTTTTTTGTAAAATCTTGGGCAAAATGATGATTCATTTGAAAAGCTTGGAGAGTTCAGGAATTCATCATTATTAAGTTAGAGAGAGATTTGAGTAAGCTGATGATTCACTTGAAAAATTGGGAGAGCTCATGAGTTCATCATTTAATAAAGTATATAGAGAGAGAGAGAGAGAGAGAGAGAGAGAGAGAGAGAGAATGGGTTTGGTTTTGTTAGGCGAGAGAAATGGACTGACTTTGGAGGAGGAAGTGTTTTTAGACCACAAAAAAAAGGATAATTTGGTCAATGAATTGATTTTACATAAAATTGGTCTTAGGCTCTTCTCTTTTCAATTAATTTAGAAAAAATATTAACTATAAATTTATTTTCATCTCAATTTCTATCTATGTTTTGGTCCATTTCAAATTGGACCCTACCATATATCTAACTCATATTTTTTATTTTCCAATTTTACCCTTTTTTCGATCTGGCGGATTAAATTTTCTTTTTGGTTTTTTTTTTTCATACATTTTATTCGTCATCTTCATGAAACTCACTGGTCTTCTTGAATCGGCTCCTGATTGATTTGATTATTTTTCATGTTCATTTTCATGATGATTTTTTAGATTTAGGGTTTAAGTTTTTTATTTGATTTCCGTTGGATGATGATGATGTTGAAATGGTCGCAATTCTTTTATATGAGGAATGTGACTCAAGGACTGCGACTCATGACCTGATTTTGACTTTGGAGAGCTAGAATTTTAAAGGGGAGTTACATAGCGAGAGAAGAGATGGTCGCAGTTCTCATAATAAGGACTGCGACCATGAGGACCTACCATAGTCATGAGGAGTGTGACCACATGGTCTCAGTCCTCATAAGCACTCTAAAAAAATAAAGTGAACATGAAAATGAGGTCTTTTATGTAAGGACTGTGACTCATGATCGCACTCCTTCTTTATATAAGACAGTGTCTCGCTGTCTTGAAGTTGTAATTGCAGTGGAATTTCTCACAAAGTAACAGTTGTCACAATGTTTATGTTGCAGTTCTCACAAAATTCTATAAAGTCGCAGTCTCAAAGACGCAATTGCACTCGCAGTTGCGGTCCGCTTTCAATTGCGGTCGTGAACGCGGTTAAAAGTTAAAATGGGGAATATTTTAGTTTTTTACATTCTTATGATTAAACCACCAGTCAAATACATGCTAGCAATCTAGCCCTCGCAAAAAATTTGAGGCACAGGTGAAGAAAAAATTGTAATTGAGATTTTTTCTAATTAAGTTTCACTATTGATGGTTTCGCGTCTAAACGTTAAGGGTGGGTTTCTCCATGTTCTCCTTCCATTTTGGTTATACATGTAAAAAATTAAGTGAAAAATAGTGGAAAGAGGTGCGTGGGTATTGTGTGCGCGCTCGCGCGTGTTTTTTTTTTTTTTTTTTTTTTTTGGGGGGGGGGGGTGGTGGGTTGGCGGAAATCAAAACGATAAAGGTAGTGAAAATTATGAGAATTTGATTAGAATAGAGAGGGGGAAAGAAAACTTGTGACTGCCTACCACTTTTATGGCGGAAACTATTGCTTCAGGGAGGGATAATGGGGGCCATTATCTATGAGACAAGCAAGCGAGAAGGAACTGGCATAGCCACACGCGCGATGCACGTGATTTTTTTTTTTTCTTTTTTCTTTTTTTCTTTTTTTTTTTCCCCCTTTTCTTCTCCTCCCTAAATCATTCTTCAAATCTTTTTGCTTTGTAGATTGTAGATCCGCCCCTTTGTTTGTTATTTCCAGTTTGAGGGCAAATATATTGTAAACAGATATTAATATGTTGTGGGAACGCAATGCAGAATTTGCAAACAAGTTTTCGAAAGAATTGTCGCATCACTGGTATTTTGTTTTTCGAAAGAAATTGGAAAAAAAAATAGGCACATGTCGAGCAATGCCTAAATTAATTTCCAATATGATGACATGTCCCAAAATCTACATTTGATTAGCTTGAGAAGCTTCAATTCCGTTGTGTTTAACGGGCCCATCATCTTCCTTTGTTTATAGGCCCAGTACTTTCTGAAGTAACCATGAAATCGGATTATGGGCCTGACGTGTTCAACGTATGCGGAGGCAACAAGCCCATGGGTCGAGTCTTTTACTATGACAGATATTTTAGAATAAAAATTGAAAAGAATCGAGAAACCCATTAAAAGCCCAGTAATATTGTCTTCAGTCCATCAAGATAGCGTTTTCCTTCATTTGAGGTGCTACACCATTTTTTTCATTTTCATTTTCTTTTTCTTTTTCTTTGCCCCCCTGAGAGGATTTTTAAGGTGTTATGGGCCTGTTTGGTTAAGGGTGGAAATGAGGAAGTGGTAATAATTCCCTTTGGAACTTAGAAATTGGTTAGTAAGTTTTCCGGTGTTTGGATGTTGTTAGGAAGTGTGGTTTGAAAAATGTTTTGTCTTTCCGGCGTTTGGATGGTAATGTGAAAGTGGAAGTGGAAAAGTTGACCACAAAGTTGACCGTAAAATAATATTAAAATAAAAATTAATTAAGAAAAATAAAAAATGGACTGTAATTAGAATGCAAGTGAGATTTACATGATCAAAAAATTAACTGTCTTGTGCTGCAACTTATTACAAATGAGAGTTACATCACCACAAAATTAACTGTAGCACTCTGAAAGTGAGGAAATAATTGCGTAAAAGAGAAAAGGAAAAGGGGTTTTCTTATTTTCCTTTTCCGTTGTTTGGATAGATAGGAAAGTGAGCAATTATACTTCCTTATTTCCTTACTTCCGCTCACTTCCTTGCAACCAAACAGCCCTTATATGTAAACCGATACATCATAGAGGTGTTATCTGCAATTTACCCTTCTGATGGATCGATCATGAAGATCCTTGGATATAGAAAGAAATCAAGTATGCCACTTAAATTTTTTTTTTTTTCATGTATTATATATTTCTATATATCTGACTTTTAATGGAAAAGTTGTATCTATTTCTTTTTATATATTTTTCTCTTTTTTAATTAGAGTTGTTTCACTCAAAATAATAAGACAGCAAATATTTGAGAAGTTTTGCCTACGACTGCCAGGAAGAAAATGGTCCTAGTAAGCAAGAAGCCCAATGGACATTGATAAAAATGATTCCTGATGCGTTTTGACCTGATACTGGGACACTGTAGTGTGATTAGTGACACGTAAACTTGATTAGTTTGCATTTAGTTCTACTAAATATAGATCCTGATACAATGTTTCTCTACTGTTGGAATATGCTGGAGGATATTTCTATGTTAAAAAAAATGTGATCTTTTCTCGAATTTTTTAATCTTTAATTAACAAATCAATAACCATAATTCTATCTAACCCTTGACTAATCCTAAATTATACTCTGTTCTTTTTTTTTTTAAATTGTTATTTGGTTCCCCTCTAGTTTATCTATAAATTGCATGAATGTCACCAAATGATCAACACCTATAGTTTTGATCACTCTTGTTGTGTTCTGTAGAATGCCAATTTTTTATGTAGTCCAAGATTTCAATCCTGAAATTTTTGTATCACCTTTTTTAATCTTCCATGTACACTGATCACTTTTATTTTTGTTTAATATTTTCCTTTATTATTATTATTCTTTTCTCTAAAGGGGATAAGCTAATTACATTGACCTTTTACAAATAAATGCCACAAAATGCAAATCGGATACGATACCTGACTGTCCAATCTAACTCAGGTACCCGACCGCAGGCAGCCTCCTAATGTCTTTATAGGGTTATTTGGACTCAAGGAAGTGGGCGGAAGTAAGAAAATAGAGAAGTGTCATTTCTCACTTCCGTTATCTATCCAAAACCGGAAAAGAAAAATGAGAAAACTTTTTTTTTCCCCTCTTTTCCCTTTTACACAATAATAGACGTGCAAACTACAAATGGAATTTGAAGTGTAGTCTTATGATGCATCAAATGCTGATGTTCAAGATGGAGTCTGCCTCCTCTCAAATTTAATGAAGACTTGGATACTCCTATTTGTGTTTTAATTGAGCCGTATTGAATTTATGGGTAATGATCTTTTTATGATCTCTATGTGTATGATATGTATTTGAACAACCATTTAAAATCAAAGTTTTCCTAAACTCCATATCTATATGCTCTGACAAAAAGAAATAGTCAGAACAATCTAATAAAAGAATTCCAATTGATTGAAAGGAAAAAAAACTGAAAAAATGGAAACATTACTTAGATATTTTCGCCTTTGCTATAATTGACTTTGAACCCATGACCAATTGCCAAAAGAACAAAGTGTAATTTAGATGGTAGCTTTTTAATTCACTAAAAAAATATTGTACCTTCTTAATGAGCACTTTAACCACTTTTTGCAACAAAAAACTAAATTATATTTTTAAATTAAGTTGTCGCAAGATTGATCGGGGAGGAATCAGTACTTGAAAATGTGTGTTTTATGAAATCAGTGTAAAGCAAGCGTGCTAATAGTTCCTCGATACTTCCGTTATAGCATTGGCTCAACGGATCGAATCTACAGGGACGAGAGGCGCTAGAAGCATTAACAGTCCGTTCACGTGTTATATTAACAATTTCTATTTATTAAAAGAATGAGAAAAAGAAAAAAAAAAGAAATCTAGAAGTGATAGGTGGAAGAAGCGATGAAATCGGCGAAGTGAAAACAAAGAGAAGTGATTGTGAAGTCAGTAAAATAAAAGTAAGAAAGGTGAAGTGATTTAGAAAGTTGGCTTGAAAACAAAAAGTAAATGAAACAAAGTTGAACTAAGAAGATGGTGAAAACAACGATGAAAAGATAAAAGAAGAGTTTTAAAATTAATTTTTGAAACAAAGGGAAAAAAAGGAGAAACGATGAAAGAAAACTCATGGCTACTAATTACCAATTGCTCCACTAATCATACTAACCTCTTAATGATAGTTGCCTCACATTGATCCTTAGCCATCACTAGTGCTCGGCTTCAAGATACGATACAAAGTATGGCTCACAAGAAGGTTTTTTCACATTTAAAAACATCCATTCTACAAAACAAACTGCAAGCTACTATTTGATCATCAAAATCGGTTAGAAGTGAACATGAAATAAAGAAGACATTGTACGTTAACTTATTAGTGGGTTAGATGTTTAGAATATTAAAATGTTAGAATTCATCATCATGAGCCATCAATGGCCCTTGCAAGACCTTATAGAGACTATTAGATTCATGTGGATTATCAAGTAAGAGGTTAGATGATTAGTGGTTAGTAGTTAAATTGTCATGAGAAGAAAACTAACTAAGCATCATGTAGAAGATGTAGAAGGTTACAATAGAGAAGAAAGGAAACACATTTATATAGATTGTCACCATCTATTATATTCATATCTTTCTATCTCTCTCTGAATCATCTCAGTCCTACTATATGATCTAAAAACAAAATGAAAATGCAAAATAAAAATAGAAGAAAATCTTACTCTACAACTAGAAGAGAAAAAACCCGGTCTACTCGTTGATCTGCTTGCGTCTCAGATCTCTGCAGGACTTTATATAGGTAAAAGAATCATCCAGAAGACGAGACGTGGCCACGCGTCGAAATTCAACGCGTGGCTCGCCAAGATGGTCGCGGAAACGCGACCATAGCCGCGTTTCTGCAGCCATATCAGGGACTTAGGTCCCTGATTTTGGCGAACAGTTTCATCTCGCTTCAGGGACCTTTCAGGTATTCTAAGATTTGGGTGTTTACGTCCGAATTTCGTCAGACACGCGCCAACGTCTAAAT
Source organism: Agave tequilana (assembly GCA_038442645.1). NCBI lineage: Eukaryota > Viridiplantae > Streptophyta > Magnoliopsida > Asparagales > Asparagaceae > Agave > Agave tequilana. The sequence continues at coordinate 142,221 of JAVJIF010003366.1, read as the reverse complement.
TCAATGTATCTTTTAGAAACTCTCTAACTTGGCCTCCAAGAAATCCTGATTTAATTATCTGAAAATGAGTTTAATTAAGCTCTTATTACCCTTTTGCCCTTCTAGCCTTGATTATCTGTAAAAGAGACCAAAACACGGTTTAGAAATGATATTTTATTCATAAATCGGTAGAAAAATACGATATAAAAGTGCAATATCATAAACTAATCACACCCCCTTACTTATCTTTTTGCTCGTCTCAAGCAAACCAAGGAAAAGAAAAACTAAACTACAAATATTATTACACTACTTTCGCAGGTGACGCGATTGCACTGAGCGTGTGCAACAAACCGTTAAATCTCAAGGTTACCCCTAGAGGAAGAGTTTTGTCTCCTGAGGGTTTTCAGCGGATTGCACCCACAAAATTCATAAAAAAAGAAAACAAATGTTAGTGTTTTGAAAACGCATCTTGAAATAGAGACAAGTTTTCAAAAAAAAATTTACAAAAATATAAGCTATCTAAGATCATAAGTCCACCAAAAATTATTCTTCCTTAAACTTAGTCTATATGTAAGATCTTATCTTCAATTAAGATAAGAATTCAAAATTGGATTGAGTATTTTATCCTTTATAAAACTTAGATAATATGCACTTTGTGACAGTGAAGATTTCTGAGATTTCAACTCTAACCATCAAGCCATTTATTTATATATTTTTCTTCGCTTAGTTTTTCAGGCTCTCTAGTTTACCCGAGTAGTGAGCTTTAACTGGTGACTCCCAGACCAGACGGTCTTAGGGCACCATATGAGAAAACATCCCTCGGATTTAAGGACTCAAGTAAACAAAGGCACAAAATTAAGGGGAATTATTTATTTCTTATGACCACTATTTAGGCGTGAATTATCATGCTTCTTGAGGCATAGTCATCCAGCTTAATAAGTGATTTTCTTCATATTTACCATATATTTTTTATTTATTTTTACTTTATGACATTTTAGGTCTTTGTTTCCATCCTAAAAAGTAAGTTTGAAGTGCATACTATCTAAGATAAAAAAATAAAGATAAAATTATCTCTTAATCTCTCTTATTTAGCCTATAATATTAAATAAGATTCATTATTTTGATTAGACTTAAGTTGTCATAATTTAAGACTTTCTTAGTTTTTAAGATCATCTTAATTTTCTTAAAAGTAGATTAGAACTTTGTCTCTTATTTAAAAAAATTTAAAGAAAAGGAAAAATCCTATACAAAAAGGAAAAACTCTAAGAATATCTTAAAAGAAGTGAAAAAAATCTAAAAACTCTACGTTAGTATACCCTTCCCCGCACTTATCTCATGCATTGTCCTCAATGCATCATGAATGTATGTATGCATGAAACAAATAGAGAGGGAAGAAAAAATCACCTCAAGGTGGTAGTTCCGGTGGTTGTCTGATTGGTCAACGAAATACGGCCCAGTCTAATTTTCGTGAAGTTAGGAGGAACCCACCAGAGACCCCTCTAATATAACCCACTATAATGATGTGTATATGGATGATTTTTATTATGAATTTTACTCCATCTAATTCTCAAATTTTTAAAATAATTTCGGAGTCTGTTTTATCAACACCCTTGTCCCAAAATGGAGTGTGAAAAGATGGAATGATTGATTTGAACACAGGAAGTACAGAAATTAATGCTGACTCAGGAATTTGACTTAAGTCAAGTAAAAGCTCAGGAGTCAAAATTAGTTCACGAATCGGGTCCAAATCAAGAAGTTAAAATTCAAGTACACATTCATTTTCTCACAACGGAATGTACAAGAATAGTGATTCAAGTTCAAGAATGACAGTGATGGGAATCAAAACTGACTCTAAATGTTGCTCAAGTTGGGTAACAAAAAAGGAGTTAATATTGATTCAGAAATTTGAACTGGATCATAAATTTGAGGATCGAAGTCACATAAATTTGAGGATCGAAGTCACATTCTTGTCTGATTTCAATTTCATAAAAATGAGAACTTGCCAATTTGTTAATGAAACCTTCAAAAATATGGTATTGGTCAAGTTCAATATATTGATTTAGAAAGATTAGTGATTCAATTTCATGATGGATTGGCACAGGATCTAATATTGACTCAGGAAAAGAATTGCAATCAGGTGAAAACACTAGAGTCATTATTGAATTAGGAAGTGAAATTGAATTACCAAGTTGAGATTCAGGATCATAGTCATGTTCAAGTTCAATTTTAGGAAATGAATAACTTACCAAATTGTCAATACAGTTCTCAAAATTCTGATTTTAGTTAAGTTCAAATAGATGTGCTGAAATTGAATCTTGGCTTCCAAAACAACATGATTCCTGATCTAGATCGATAGAATTAGAGATATTTAGATTGGTCAAAGCTTGATAAGAGGGAGTTTCCTCATTCCTATAAATATTAACCAATTGACTCAGTTGTGTTTCTAACCTATCGATAGACTGGGCAAAACATTTTTGAAATTTTTATGAGGTCTCATGTAAAATTTTTATACTATTTTCTAACTCAGATTTTTTCTTCGAATGGTTGTTCTAAAAAAGGAGTATAAGAATCTTGATTTTAAAAAAATGGTGAAGATTGTGAGTCCAACAAGTTTTGAGATTGTCGCTTGGACTCACGCAAGAGTTCCTTAGTCAATTTCAAGATGGATGTTTGATCATTTTGAAGAGTGGGACTAAGTAAGACTCTTAAAAATATTGTGAATTAGGGAGGCCAACATTTTCTGAAATTATCACTCGGCCTCTTGCATGTTGGCTTCTATATTCTTTTTTAACTCAGAGTTTTCTTCTATGTGTGGCTCTGAAAAAAGAGTATAGGAAACAAAATCAGAGAATGAATATTGTGAAATTTATAAAAATTGTAGACTAGGTGGTTGAAAATTTGACTCATAGGAGGTGAATCCCCATTGACTCTGCGAAGAATATAAATTATTTTGAAAATTATAGTCATTAGAATAGGGATATGGGTTATATTGAGTCAGATAAATCCAATCCGGCTTATTTAATTGGTTCATATTATACAAAGCTGGGTTGGAATTACCCGAGTCAAATGAGGTAGGTGTGAAGTATGGATTCATATTAGGACTAAAAAAATATTATTGTTGAATTCTATTTCACAAACAAAAAAGAAAAAAACAAACAAATAAAAAGAGAGAGAATCAAAACTAAGCCTATACTAAGGTTGACCTAGACCTAGACGACTCCTAATTGGTCGATTACCCAGGGGAGATTGTTGTATGAATCCACCACAAGCTAATTGGCCAGGTAGGGACAAAATATGATGGGAGATATCCGTGTATAAGCAACGGCCTTAATTACGCCAAACTACGGTATCTTTGAGGCGAAACATCTTAATCCCCAACGTTAGACACCGATTTTACAAGAGTAAGATTCTCACAAGTTCTACCTCGGTCAATCTCTTAATGAGTCCGAGATGTCCCTAGGGGCCAACGTCTATCAATTTTCTTAGGTCTTAGGTTATGTGAGTGGGGAGGTGATTTTCGGGTTAAGAAATGATAATGACTTCCCTACATTATCTTGTATGGGTTTTGCCCTTAATTTCAATTCATACAAGTGTGCAATATGAATAAGAATATAACACAAAGCAAGTAAATCACCCACGTGTTTGTCCTATGCTATATGGAATGTCATATGTACACCTAAGTTCAGATCACAGTAACAGAATAAAATACAGCATATTGGAATTGAATTGACACGTGCCTAAATGTAAATGTCTAAGCCGTTTTAAAAGCGACCAATTATCGTATTTTTGTTCTTTAATTTATTACAGTGTGTAGGCAATCAAAGTATAAAATCAGCAGTAGAATATATCGATATATACAACTTGTAAGATCCCTGCAAACGATGAAGCTCAGATGCCACAACAATGTCGCATTTTCGCGGCCTTTTTGGCTTTTCCGCAGTAAAAATAGGAAGTAGGGTCCCTGCTTTTTAGAGTAGGAAAATGCAAGTAAGACTATACTTCTGCAATGCTAAGTTTTTGTAAAGATTGACCTACACTAAAGCAGAGAAAAAAATGTCAACAAAAATGCCAGTTTAAACCATTCCTATCCCCGGCAACGACGCCAAAATTTGATTCGGACAGAACCAGCACTTGAAAATGTGTGTTTTATGAAATCAGTGTAAAAGCAAGCGTGCTAATGTTCCCTCGATACCTACATTATGGCATTGCCTCAACGGGTCGAATCCACAGGGACGGGAGACGATAGAAGTATTAACAATCCGTTCACGTGTTATGTAAACAATTTCTTCTTTATTAAAAGAATGAGAAAAAAAGAAAAAATCTAAAAATGATAGGTAGAGGAGGCGATAAAATCTGCGAAGTGAAAACAAAGAGAAGTGATTGTGGAGTCGGTAAAATAAAAGTAAGAAAAGTGAAGTGATTTAGAAAGTGGGTTTGACAACAAAAAGTAAATAAAACAAAGTTGAATTAAGAAGATGGTGAAAACAACAATGGAAAGATAAAAGAAGAATTTTGAAATCGGTTTTTAAAACAAAGGAAAAAAGATAGGAGAAATTATGAAAACAAAAACTCATGGCTACTAACTATTAATTGCTCCACTAACCATGCTAACCTTTTAATGATAGTTGTCTCACATGGATTTTTGGCCATCACTAGTCCTTGGCTTTCAAAGACGATACAAAGTATGGCTCAAAAGAAAGTTCTTCCACATTCAAACTCATTCATTTCACAAAACAAGTTGCAAGTTACTATTAGACCATCAAAACCGGTTAGAGGTGAGCATGAAATAAAAAGATATTGCAAGTTAGCTTATTAGTGGGTTAGATGTTAGAATGTTAGCATATATCATCATGAGCCATCAATGACACTTGTAAAAGTAAGGCCTTATAGAGACTATTAGATTCATGTGGATTATCGAGTAAGAGATTAGATGATTAGAGGTTAGTTGTAACACCCCGATTATTTAAAATCCTAATTTAATATCCTAATATTTGATTAACGTGATCCGACAGAATTATTTAAGATGATGATTGAACGTGTTTTGAGTAAAATAGAATTTTTATTTATTTTAATTTTATTATGGGGGAAATTTGAAGTGAAATAAATATTTAATAATTTTAAATATAGGTGTAAGAATATTTTGGCATGTATATATATGGATATGGAACATATGTGTGTATATAAATATATACATTGCATGGATGTATTGGAATATTGTGTAAATATAAGATAATACAAGTAAATACCAAGAAAAATACTATAATTATATATTCATAATAGTTAGTGGAAGAGGGTAGGTATGCATGAAGTGGGTAGATGGATGGCTAAGATTTTATTTGAGAATGGTGGAGACATGTGGCATGAGTAGGGACATGTGGCTTCATGAGAGGAAGGGAGAGAAATTCATAGTGCAAATTTTGTTTGGGAAGGGGGTTATGTGTAAATGGAGGGATGAAAAAGTTTCCCATCTCTCTCTTTCCTTTCTCATGCTGAAAGTTACGTTCCCTTTCATCTCTCTAAATTAGGGAACCCTAGAGAGAAATTTCTCTCAAAACCCTCTCTCATTCTCATCCAAAAATTTCAAACCCTAAGAGATTCTCTCTATTCTCTCTCTCTCTCCCTCTCTCTCTCTCTCGCGGATCGGGGCGGCCGAAGGGTCGGCCGGCCAAGGGCGGCCGGCCATGGGCGGGGCGACCGGCCATGGGCCGCGGTCGGCCGGAGGAGAAAGGTGAGAGAGTTCCAAAGTTTTCCTTTTTCCTTTATTTTCTTGCAAAATTTGATGATATATCTTTAGATCTCTCGGTATATTGATTGATCTCAAATGAAATTTATAAATTTGTTGTGATTATGATATTAGATTATGAGAAAGAGGATGGGAAACCCTTCGATCTATTTTGATATAATTTTTATATTTCCTTGACAAAAATAAAGTAACTTCATGACCTAACTCATTTTATTCTGAATAGAGTAATCAAATAAGAGAACTATTAGTTGTGATTTAATTTGGTGAAGGGATTTAAAAACATTTGAAACTAACCCAAAATTTGGGGACATTAGAAATGTGTGCAAATCTGTCCAGTTTTTATGATCTGTAAATTCAGAGGGAGTTCGCCTAGGTATTATGAGTAATAAGTATCATATTATATGTCGTTAGAAAGATAATCAAGTCAGCTTTTTAACGGTTCTTACCGTATCCCTATTGAAGGTCTCTGTTGAAAGTTATCGTCAAAATACGGTAAGTTGGTCAACACTACTGTGTTGCAGAATTTTTAACCGATCAAGAAGTTTCTGATTATTTAGTATATTTTTCTTAAATTAAACTTGTCATATAATATATCATTGGAAAGGTAATTAAGTCTAATTTCTAGCAAAATTTCTCATATTTTATTTAAATATCTGAAATAAAAGTTATAATAAAAATATCAGTGATTGTTCGAAAGATAGAATCTTTTGATGTATAGAAGTTCTCTTGTTATAGTTACCTTCTAATTAACTTATATGATATCCAGATGACTGAGAACCTACTGATACTTGTAGGAAGGAAAGAAAATATGTAAAGAAAATAAGTTATATATAGCAGTAGACTTTCATTCTTTTCGCCAATTGACAAATAAGAGCGTAAAAGTCTTACTTGCCCTGTTGATCCATAAATTAACCACATGGTTTCGTTGTGACCCACTAGCGATGTTCTTTATACTTAATTAGGATATATGATGTACCAATGAAAAACTCTTTCCCTTTCTATAGGAATTAGGAAAAAAACTTTGTAACTTACTTAGACTTGAAATCAGTTTTTCCCACATCACAATCATCAAAGACCATCTATTATTTTTATCGCCTTGAAACTTCATGAGTCCTTCTATGTAGTCTTGATATTTATATATATATATATATATCATGTGTGATAGTTGCACGAGTTGCTCTTAATTGAAAGCAGTTTCTTATTCGAGTATCAGAATGCTTGAAAGAATCTAGATATTGAAATAAAGATCGGTAGTAAATTAGAATTGAATTTGTGAAATTGGATATTCAAAATATGATCCGTTCAAGGCGGATAGTTGAGATATATAATTGGAGCACTGCTTCTGATCTTTCGATCTAAATCACCAGTTGCAGTGAAATAAAATTTTGGTTGTATAACAACTGTGTAATTAAATTAGAATTTGAATATAATATAGCTAGCGAAGTATGATGATGATTCTATAAGAATAATACTCATAAATTAATGTGTTAGTTAATAATCATAAAATTTTTAGTAAGATCGATAGTGGAATAGATTATCAATGAGTAGTGTGACACTAAGCCGAAGTGTATATATATGAGACACACAAGATTTGGATTAAGTAGTCGGTTACATCATTAAGGAGTATGGACGTGGGGTGTGTGTATAGTACTTGTACATATACTCTTGTTTTACATCGTAGAACCATATATATATAGTTGATACCTTGTTAATGATTGCTTATTGATTGTTATGCTGGATGACTAGTGGACTACTATTATGTTCAAGACATGCTAAGACTCTAATCACAGATAAGTAGTGAAGTCAATTTCATGCCCAAATATCCAATATGTGAATGAAGAATCATAACTAGATAAAAGAACTAATCGTATAAAGAACGAGTATCGAGAATGTAACTGATGCGTCGTAAATGAATGAGAAGTGTAAGTAGTATGTATGTTTGAATGCGTGCATATATTTGTTAGTTACACGAACTTGACCATGTGTGACACATCAATGACATGATTGGTGAATGGAAAAAGTATATCACAACACAACAGGCACTGTGTGTGTTACCTTGATAGTTGATGTATATGTAATGTGTATGCATGTCGTGTTATTCTCATGTAAATGTAGGAAGGGGCCAGCGGGAGCTGGTAGGTGTGAAGACGGGGTATCATATTGTGTGTGTTAAATGTAAGAAGGGGCCAGCGGGAGCTGGTAGGTGTGAAGACGGGGTATGATATTGTGTGTGTTAAATGTAGGAAGGGGCCAGCGGGAGCTGGTAGGTGTGAAGACGGGGTATGATATTGTGTGTGTTAAATGTAGGAAGGGGCCAGCGGGAGCTGGTAGGTATGAAGACGGGGTATGACATTGTGTGTGTTAAACGAAGGAAGGAGCCAGCGGGAGCTGGTAGGTGTGAAGACGGGGTATGAGATGGGTCGTGTGTCATGAAATAAGATGTGCTTATTAAAATTGAATAGTGTTATATGCTTGTCCTTTATGCATGACTGTGAAACTCTGCTTTATTACAAGAGATAATGAAATATTATATGATGGGTGAAAGTGCAAGGGTTAATCCATGCAGTACTTGAATGGTGATATGATATACAACATATTAGTATATTTTATAATATATGTACCATCTGGGTTAACTTACTGTGATTGATGTACCGTCGTGTATAGTGTATATATTATGTATACACGAATGAATCTGGTAATAAAGTAAGTCACTAAAGTAAGGTGTTCGATACAACTCATAACCTTATAAAATCAGTGCAGAGATTTAAGTTGTACAGTCATTGGTCGAAAGAGTCAAGTTATTTTGACAAACTATAGTGATAGTCGGGGCGACTGTTTAGGTTGGTATAATTATTTCTTTCTTTATTTCATTTTTTTCGTCTCGCCATTTGAAGAAAAACATGCTTCCATTTATTTTGACATGTATATCATATTTCTAATTCTCTTTTACTCTCCTCACTGAGCTGTTGAGCTCACCCCCCTCAGATTATTATTTTTTTCAGGTTATGGTAAGGCGAAGGCTCAATTTAAGGTTTCAAGCGCTTCGTTGGAATTCTGTTATGTAGAGCAGTTTTGGAGTTGTAATTGTATTTGTAAAACTTCATATTGTATTGTTTACATTCTTATTGATGCTAATTATAGTATAAGTTAGATGGCTAAAATCTTGATGAGTTGGAGTTATAAATAATTTAGTGTTATATGGTGGATGCCGAGAAGGAGGCTCTGAATGTCGAGAGGGGTACCCTCGAGCATATGATTCTTTTATTTTCATATAAGTAGGCGATGTCAAGCCGAAATTGTAATTGGAGAATAAGTATGCCGTCGTGAGCTGAAATATTATTATGATGGTATGGGCAGTTATTGACTTTAATTTACATGTTTGAATTGAGAATAAGTAGGCGGATGTTGGCCGAAATTATTGTGGATAAAATTGTATATTTGGCTATATCAATATTTACATAGGAAGTGCTGCCAAATTTTTTTTATATATAGATTGGGGGGTGATTATGATAATCTATCAGTTAAAAGAATATTTATGTTAATTGAGGATCTAAAAACTGGGACCGTTACAGTTGGTATCAGAGCTCAGGGTTTTCGCATAAGGATTTGACCTTGAGCAGGTATAGTAGGAAGATGATTGATTGATAGAACTGGTTGCTATGTTTGAATTGTATGCTTGTGCGTTGTATGTATATGAATGTATTGTTTGATATGGGTAGTTTAAGGGGTAGGAGTTCTTACGCGTATGATTAATCCCGAAGCGCAAGATATTTAGTCATTGCCTTATGTTCGGATTATGGTACCCACATGCCATAATTCGAATGTGCTCTGCTAGGGGTGTGGGCCCTCAGTATGAGCTGCCAGTGGTATGAGACACTGGAGTAAGGGAATGATTAAAATATCAAGCAAGCCAAGATTAATTTGGATCGTATAGAACATAGTGTAGATGTGATTAGGGGATAATGAATTTTGAGGTGAATAATCGAGAAAGATATTGCATCATAGAAAGATTTTGTGATAAGCAGGAAAAATGCAAAGATTTTATACTTACTCAGGTGCTAAGTTTCGAGGACGAAACTTTTGTAAGGGGGTAGAACTGTAACACCCGATTATTTAAAATCCTAATTTAATATCCTAATATTTGATTAACGTGATCCGACAGAATTATTTAAGATGATGATTGAACGTGTTTTGAGTAAAATAGAATTTTTATTTATTTTAATTTTTATTATGGGGAAATTTGAAGTGAAATAAATATTTAATAATTTTAAATATAGGTGTAAGAATATTTTGGCATGTATATATATGGATATGGAACATATGTGTGTATATAAATATATACATTGCATGGATGTATTGGAATATTGTGTAAATACAAGATAATACAAGTAAATACCAAGAAAAATACTATAATTATATATTCATAATAGTTAGTGGAAGAGGGTAGGTATGCATGAAGTGGGTAGATGGATGGCTAAGATTTTATTTGGGAATGGTGGAGACATGTGGCATGAGTAGGGACATGTGGCTTCATGAGAGGAAGGGAGAGAAATTCATAGTGCAAATTTTGTTTGGGAAGGGGGTTATGTGTAAATGGAGGAATGAAAAAGTTTCCCATCTCTCTCTTTCCTTTCTCAGGCTGAAAGTTACGTTCCCTTTCATCTCTCTAAATTAGGGAACCCTAGAGAGAAATTTCTCCCAAAACCCTCTCTCATTCTCATCCAAAAATTTCAAACCCTAAGAGATTCTCTCTACTCTCTCTCTCTCTCTCTCTCTCTCTCTCTCTCTCTCGGATCGGGGCGGCCGAAGGGTCGGCCGGCCAAGGGCGGCCGGCCATGGGGCGCGGCGACCGGCCATGGGCCGCGGTCGGCCGGCGGAGAAAGGTGAGGGAGTTCCAAAGTTTTCCTTTTTCCCTTTATTTTCTTGCAAAATTTGATGATATATCTTTAGATCTCTCGGTATATTGATTGATCTCAAATGAAATTTATAAATTTGTTGTGATTATGATATTAGATTATGAGAAAGAGGATGGGAAACCCTTCGATCTATTTTGATATATTTTTATATTTCCTTGACAAAAATAAAGTAACTTCATGACCTAACTCATTTTATTCTGAATAGAGTAATCAAATAAGAGAACTATCAGTTGTGATTTAATTTGGTGAAGGGATTTAAAAACATTTGAAACTAACCCAAAATTTGGGGACATTAGAAATGTGTGCAAATCTGTCCAGTTTTTATGATCTGTAAATTCAGAGGGAGTTCGCCTAGGTATTATGAGTAATAAGTATCATATTATATGTCGTTAGAAAGATAATCAAGTCAGCTTTCTAACGGTTCTTACCGTATCCCTATTGAAGGTCTCTGTTGAAAGTTATCGTCAAAATACGGTAAGTTGGTCAACACTACTGTGTTGCAGAATTTTTTACCGATCAAGAAGTTTCTGATTATTTAGTATATTTTTCTTAAATTAAACTTGTCATATAATATATCATTGGAAAGGTAATTAAGTCTAATTTCTAGCAAAATTTCTCATATTTTATTTAAATATCTGAAATAAAAGTTATAATAAAAATATCAGTGATTGTTCGAAAGATAGAATCTTTGATGTATAGAAGTTCTCTTGTTATAGTTACCTTCTAATTAACTTATATGATATCCAGATGACTGAGAACCTACTGATACTTGTAGGAAGGAAAGAAAATATGTAAAGAAAATAAGTTATATATAGCAGTAGACTTTCATTCTTTTCGCCAATTGACAAATAAGAGCGTAAAAGTCTTACTTGCCCTGTTGATCCATAAATTAACCACATGGTTTCGTTGTGACCCACTAGCGATGTTCTTTATACTTAATTAGGATATATGATGTACCAATGAAAAACTCTTTCCCTTTCTATAGGAATTAGGAAAAAAACTTTGTAACTTACTTAGACTTGAAATCAGTTTTTCCCACATCACAATCATCAAAGACCATCTATTATTTTTATCGCCTTGAAACTTCATGAGTCCTTCTATGTAGTCTTGATATTTATATATATATATATCATGTGTGATAGTTGCACGAGTTGCTCTTAATGAAAGCAGTTTCTTATTCGAGTATCAGAATGCTTGAAAGAATCTAGATATTGAAATAAAGATCGGTAGTAAATTAGAATTGAATTTGTGAAATTGGATATTCAAAATATGATCCGTTCAAGGCGGATAGTTGAGATATATAATTGGAGCACTGCTTCTGATCTTTCGATCTAAATCACCAGTTGCAGTGAAATAAAATTTTGGTTGTATAACAACTGTGTAATTAAATTAGAATTTGAATATAATATAGCTAGCGAAGTATGATGATGATTCTATAAGAATAATACTCATAAATTAATGTGTTAGTTAATAATCATAAAATTTTTAGTAAGATCGATAGTGGAATAGATTATCAATAAGTAGTGTGACACTAAGCCGAAGTGTATATATATGAGACACACAAGATTTGGATTAAGTAGTCGGTTACATCATTAAGGAGTATGGACGTGGGGTGTGTGTATAGTACTTGTACATATACTCTTGTTTTACATCGTAGAACCATATATATATAGTTGATACCTGTTAATGATTGCTTATTGATTGTTATGCTGGATGACTAGTGGACTACTATTATGTTCAAGACATGCTAAGACTCTAATCACAGATAAGTAGTGAAGTCAATTTCATGCCCAAATATCCAATATGTGAATGAAGAATCATAACTAGATAAAAGAACTAATCGTATAAAGAACGAGTATCGAGAATGTAACTGATGCGTCGTAAATGAATGAGAAGTGTAAGTAGTATGTATGTTTGAATGCGTGCATATATTTGTTAGTTACACGAACTTGACCATGTGTGACACATCAATGACATGATTGGTGAATGGAAAAAGTATATCACAACACAACAGGCACTGTGTGTGTTACCTTGATAGTTGATGTATATGTAATGTGTATGCATGTCGTGTTATTCTCATGTAAATATAGGAAGGGGCCAGCGGGAGCTGGTAGGTGTGAAGACGGGGTATGATATTGTGTGTGTTAAATGTAAGAAGGGGCCAGCGGGAGCTGGTAGGTGTGAAGACGGGGTATAATATTGTGTGTGTTAAATGTAGGAAGGGGCCAGCGGGAGCTGGTAGGTGTGAAGACGGGATATGATATTGTGTGTGTTAAATGTAGGAAGGGGCCAGCGGGAGCTGGTAGGTGTGAAGACGGGGTATAATATTGTGTGTGTTAAATGTAGGAAGGGGCCAGCGGGAGCTGGTAGGTATGAAGACGGGATATGATATTGTATGTGTTAAATGTAGGAAGGGGCCAGCGGGAGCTAGTAGGTGTGAAGACGGGGTATGATATTGTGTGTGTTAAATGTAGGAAGGGGCCAGCGGGAGCTGGTAGGTATGAAGACGGGGTATGACATTGTGTGTGTTAAACGAAGGAAGGGGCCAGCGGGAGCTGGTAGGTGTGAAGACGGGGTATGAGATGGGTCGTGTGTCATGAAATAAGATGTGCTTATTAAAATTGAATAGTGTTATATGCTTGTCCTTTATGCATGACTGTGAAACTCTGCTTTATTACAAGAGATAATGAAATATTATATGATGGGTGAAAGTGCAAGGGTTAATCCATGCAGTACTTGAATGGTGATATGATATACAACATATTAGTATATTTTATAATATATGTACCATCTGGGTTAACTTATTGTGATTGATGTACCATCGTGTATAGTGTATATATTATGTATACACGAATGAATCTGGTAATAAAGTAAGTCACTAAAGTAAGGTGTTCGATACAACTCATAACCTTATAAAATCAGTGCAGAGATTTAAGTTGTACAGTCATTGGTCGAAAGAGTCAAGTCATTTTGACAAACTATAGTGATAGTCGGGGCGACTGTTTAGGTTGGTATAATTATTTCTTTCTTTATTTCATTTTTTTCGCCTCGCCATTTGAAGAAAAACATGCTTCCATTTATTTTGACATGTATATCATATTCCTAATTCTCTTTTACTCTCCTCACTGAGCTGTTGAGCTCACCCCCCCTCAGATTATTATTTTTTTCAGGTTATGGTAAGGCGAAGGCTCAATTTAAGGTTTCAAGCGCTTCGTTGGAATTCTGTTATGTAGAGCAGTTTTGGAGTTGTAATTGTATTTGTAAAACTTCATATTGTATTGTTTACATTCTTATTGATGCTAATTATAGTATAAGTTAGATGGCTAAAATCTTGATGAGTTGGAGTTATAAATAATTTAGTGTTATATGGTGGATGCCGAGAAGGAGGCTCTGAATGTCGAGAGGGGTACTCTCGAGCATATGATTCTTTTATTTTCATATAAGTAGGCGATGTCAAGCCGAAATTGTAATTGGAGAATAAGTATGCCGTCGTGAGCTGAAATATTATTATGATGGTATGGGCAGTTATTGACTTTAATTTACATGTTTGAATTGAGAATAAGTAGGCGGATGTTGGCCGAAATTATTGTGGATAAAATTGTATATTTGGCTATATCAATATTTACATAGGAAGTGCTGCCAAATTTTTTTTATATATAGATTGGGGGGTGATTATGATAATCTATCAGTTAAAAGAATGTTTATGTTAATTGAGGTTCTAAAAACTGGGACCGTTACATTAGTAGTTAGGTTGTCATGAGAAGAAAAACTAGTTAAGCATCATGTAGAAGATGTAAAAGGTTACAATAAAGAAGAAAGGAAACACCTTTACATAGATTGTCACCATCTATTACATCAATATTTCTTTATCTCTCTCTGAATCATCTCAGCCCTACTACATGATCTAAAAACAAAATAAAAATACAAAATAAAAATAGAAGAAAATCCTGCTCTACAACTAGAAGAGGAAAAAACCTAGCCTACTCGCTGATCTGCTTGCGCCTTAGGTCTCTGTAGGGCTTTATATAGGCAAAAGAATCATGTAGAAGATGAGACGAGGCCACGCATCGAAAATCGATGCATGGCTCGCCAAGATGGCCGCGAAACGTGGCCATAGCCGTGTTTGTGTGGCCATACCAGAGACTTAGGTCCCTGATTTTGGCGAGCGGTTTCATCTCACTTCAGGGACCTTTCAGGTATTCTTAGATTCGGGTAGTTGCGTCCGAATTTTCTTCAGACACACGCCAACGTTTAGATTCAATGTATCTTTTAGAAACTCTCTAACTTGGCCTATAAGAAATCCGAATTTAATTACCCGAAAATGAGTTTAATTAAGCTCTTATTACCCTTTTACCCTTCTAGTTTTGATTATCTGTAAAAGAGACCAAAACACGATTTAAAAATGATATTTTATTCATAAATTGGTAAAAAAAATGCGATATAAAAGTGCAATATCGTCGATTAATCAAGGATCAAAGCACTATTATGCTTAGAATAATCTCAAAAGAAAATTAATTTGTTTGTGAGTTAGAGTTCAAAATGCACACAAAATGAATGCAATGTGCTTCTTCCTCCCTTGAATCCACACACATTGTATGAGAGAAAAAAATTGTATAAAATAATGTTCAATAATTAACCAAACATACAACAAATACCAATGGTGCACATTCAGTTAGCACATTTTTTTCTGGTGTGCTTTAAAAAAAAGGTTTTTTCTCATATTTACTCCTCAAATTTATTATATTTTTAAATTTTTTCTTCAAATCATCATAATTGCTCAATTACCCTCTAATTCTTTAAAAACGATCAAATTTACCCCACATCAGCTGTTGTTAGTTTTCTAACAGTTCAGAAATAAAATTACTAGATTACCCCTCTCCCACATGATGCCCCCTCTGTCCCCACCATGCCTCCTCTCTTGCTGCCTCTCTCTCTCCATTGTCCTCTCTCTCTCTCTCTCTCCACTGAACCCATCGCCGGCGAGAGCTCGCCGGCGATGGGTTCAGTTGGGGGGGGAGAGAGAGCAGCGACAGAGAGAAAGGAAGGGAGGGAGAGAGGGGGCAAGGGCATAGGAGGAGTAGAGGAGGGGTGGCACAGCAGGAGTCGCAGAAGGAGTGGGCGTGGTTCGAGGTCACGGAGTTGCCAAGCTCGAGGGGCAACAGATTGATCAAATTGTTGATGGCGAGGACCAGGAACTGGAGCGAGGAGAGCTCCCTGATCTCCGGTGGGATCGAGCCAGAGAGGGCGGAGCCGGATGAACATGTAAGGGAATTAAAAGGATTTCACAAAATTTTAACAAAAATACTAAGAATATTCTTTTTTGATTCTTTTTGACTGATAGTGAGAGTAATTTTAAAAATATGAAAATTTTGAGGAGTAATTGAGCAATTATGATGATTTGAAGGATAAATTTAGAAATATGATAGATTTAGGGGGTAAATATGAGAGAATCCCCCCCCCCCCCCCACCCAAAACCAATACCATCTGGTATATGTTGATTAGAACCTTTGATAGTCAGCCTCACAAGAAGAGATTGAAACCTCGGTTGCTGTTGTCAATTGATCTGATTCTAAGGGTACAACACAAGCCTGGAAAGCACCCAAGCATGCAGCTGGTACAGTGATAATTTGTAAAAAAATTCAACTGAGTTGAGTTCTCGCTTTTTTTTTTTTTTTTTGATAATCAGAAAAGCAAAGGGGGGGGGGGGGGGGGAAAAAAACAAGAGACAAGCGATCAAGTGCCACCCTCAGAAAGGGGGTCGATACTCAATTCTTTGAGCACATCCATATCCTGTTCAGTCAGTTCTTCATTCATCACATCGAGAGTGGCCGGTGGTGCGAATAGTGAAAATTTTCTCATAGCTGGACCTTTTGTTCTCTTGTTTCCTAGCTTGATTTTCTTAACGGGAGGCTTTAAGATCATCGTCCCCTGACACTTCAATGGATCAACTGGTTCCTTGGCTTTCTTCTTCAATAGATGCTTTAATGGGACATTATCACGTATGGTAAATTTCGGCGGTGAAGAGGAGTTGGCTCCAACAAGCATAATTTTAAACTTGTTTAAAGCTACAACACCAGTAGAAGGCAGCTGGAGACTCACATTCAAATGATGGAGGGAGAATACGCAGCTTTGGTGTTGAGTTGGAGGTTTGGCCCTCCAGAAACGCCAGCACCAAAATTTTCTCTCACGAGCAAAAGCCCAGCAAGACACTAGACTTGATTGGGCTGGCCACAGGCCTAATTAGAGCAAGATAGGCTCAGACTGATCGTGAGCTAAGGCCCATGTGCTCATGAAAACACAGGAGTAGCCAAAGAGCCCAAAGGCTCAAATGAGTGGTCATTGGGCCCAATAACAACCCGATCGCGTAAGAGGGAACTAGCCCGAGCCCCAGCTTCACGTGAACCGCCCCGTGCCCGAGACAGACTGCCAACTGTGGTGAAAGCAGCAAGTGTAGTTTTACTTCTTCACTGTTACCATGTGAAAGTTTGGTTTGATTTTTTGAAGTCTACTGCTCTAATTTCGTGTATTTGTTATATCCTCTTGGATTTCTTTGTCTTCAAATCTCCCTGGCCTTGAGGCAAGAAGCTAAGATGAGTTTCAACACGCATGAATGTAGCAAAAAACCTAAATTGTTGGTTAAGAAAAAGATATCCTACAAGATTTCTGCTGCTCTAAATCAGGGCAGAAGAAGCAAAGTGCTGCAGTATCTGAAAAGTATGATCAGCACACTTCATTGTCTACATTTAAATGAGTTTGGATAAAATGCAAGTTAGAGGAATGGATTTAATATAAGAACATGCAAAGTTTAATCCGAGTGGTTGTGTTAAAAATGTGTTGTGGTAAGTTGAAGTTAGATAACTGTTCCTTAACATGCTAAAATTCACCTTGGTATCACAAACTTTGCACATAAATCCATTTTGAAAGGATCACATAATAGATTCAATGAGATGGCATGTAAAGAAATTGATCTCTGGAAGTTCTGAAAAGATAGCAATCAGAAGGCACATAAGTCAAAAGTGAGTGGTAGTGAACTGGAAGTTAAATTGACATAATGCTGACATTTGAATGTGCGCGAAGAACTACTAGTTTTGTTCTTGTTATGATCTTCTGAGGTACTTAGAAAAAACTTTGTTGAATGATGCTCTTATTAGTTCCCTTCACGTGGAGGGGCACGGGTTGGCTCCAACAAGGGAAGGATCAGGTGATGTTCTTTTACGTTATGCGCCGTCCATCATAGTTAATGGACGGCAAGCGCCGTCCATTATAGTTAATGGACGGCAAAGAAAGCGCGTTTGTAAGCCCCAACACAAAAGGCATTTTTTCTCTCTCTTGCACTGGACCGTCCAACAGCTGTGATAGACACAGCACACAACATGAAGAACCATCACGGTCTTTCGCGCGAAGGACCCAGTCCAAGCCCCACATGGAGATGGGAGAAAGTGTGCACTTGTCAAATGTTCAACAGTATAATGACCGATCCTAAAAGATGAGCATAAAGCCCCACATCGAAGAAATTATTTTTTTTATCTCACCAACTCAACTATCAGTTTCTTTATTAGCGCAACACAATAATTTCAAAGTCGGTTCTAGTTTAACTCATCTTGGAGAAAGTTCTGTTTTTAAAACTGTGTAGCTAAATATTTTCATCATTAACAATCCAGAAGAATTCAAGTCTTTAAAGGTGAAAGTAGCACTCGAAGTGACTCACTAGAATTTGGAAATAAAGAGATGAGAAATAGATGATCTACTGTACATCAACTGATCTGCAAATGCCCCAAAACTTTTGAAGTAAACATTTGAAAATTACAACCATCAGGCTTCAATTTTACTTGAGAGAAATCAAGAAATCCTTCCAAGATCACACCACAATAACTGTGAAATCAGAGAAATCATAATTACAAAGGTAACAACTGCATACATGCAGCATACTTATTGACTACATTGACATCATATGTCATGACTCCAAATCTTAACATCCTGGTATTGCCAATACTAAAACAAATCAGCAATCCAAGAGATTTCATAAGTACACACCCAACCTTCTGAAAAAGAAAAAGATAACACTAAAACATGACTGAAACCAATTCTAACAGCAACCTGCAAATGTCTAAAATGCCATCTGCAGTTAGCTCACTAACTTGAGTTGAGTCCAAACACCAAATCAATTGAGAATCGAATCCCAATCAATCTCCAAGGACGGAAACTTCTGCAACAGGAAGCTCTCCATCTCATCCCACGGCTTCTCCGTAAAATCCAACTGCTGCATCTCCGACGACCCACCGTTCAACTCCTCCACCTCCGATGAGGACGACACCTCTGACTTGTTGTCGGCCTCCTTCCCCCCTGGATCCTCCGTCTCCTCGGTCCCAACGGCCAATGCCCGTCCACTTTCCTCCTTCCCTTGCGTCGGCACGACGTCAAGTTTCTCGCATATGGCATTCAGCTTGGCGTCGACCGAAGAATGGAGCTCCGGGCCGTAGTGGGTCCCGTTTCGCCTGAGGTCAGGGAAATTGAGCCTGGCGGAATCTCTCCTGAGCTTGAACGCGGCCTTGTCGTAGGCCAGAGCAGCTTCTTCGGCAGTGTCGAACGTGCCGAGCCACAGCCGGGTTCGGTTCCTCGGCAGCCTGATCTCGGCGACCCATTTGCCCCAGTGCCGCTGCCGGACTCCACGGTAGAGCTTCGTGGGCTTCGACACCGGTAGCAGGGGCTTCATGGGCTGCGATTTGGGGCCCAGAAGCCTCCTCTGGCTGTGCTGGTGCTGGTCAAAGGAAGGTGCAAATAGATGCTGCTGCTGTTGGAATTGGAATTGGTTTTGGATTTGGTGGATCTGAGCTGGGCTGAGGTTGGGAAGAGCAAAGTGGGTTCCTGAGCCATCAAAGTTGGGACTTTGTTCATAAAAGTTGGGGCTCTGATCATAAGAGATGAAATTGAAGTTGGGTGTTTGAAGAGATGGGGAAGAGAAATCACAAGAGGGGATTTGATGACTAATTGAAGAAGAAGAAGAGGAAGAGGAAGCACTTTGATAAAAGGCTGGAGTGCTTTCATGAGGTCCTCATCTACTGATGGCCTGCTGCTACTGTTCTTTTGTACATGTCTAGAGCTGTGGCCATGCCTTAAAAATATACAAGAAAGAAAAGGGGAACAAAAAACCCACCTAGTTCCTTTACAGAATCAAAGAACAAGAGGGTTTTGATATAAAGATCTAAAAGAAAGAGGTAACACCAAAAAATAACAGGAGCAGCCTCTTTCAATCTAGAAAACAAAAGAACCAAGTTGAGGGTCACAGGGTGTAAAAAAAAAAAAACAAGACCCTTTCTTGGTTCAAAGAAAATAAAATTTGACAAGAGGATCAAAAACCCAGATAAAAATATAGGGTCTAGATCCCGCTTCTCGTTCAAAATAAAACCAAAAAAAATAAAATAAAATAAGAAACAATTTTTTCTTCTTTTTCTTTGGGGCCAAAAAAAAAGGAGAAGGGATTAGAACACAAACCTTGATCGCTCCCCTGGGGTCTCTCAGCCTCACCAAATGGGTTGGTTTCCTTTTTGAGTGGAGGCCTCTCTCTCTCTCTCTCTCTACCTCTCTTGCTCTCTTTTGAGATGCTCTCTTTTGAGAAGAGGAGAGAGGGCTGTGAGGGGTATAAATAAGGAAACTATTCTATCTTAAGCTCTTAATTATGCTTTTCACTAAAATTAAACTTAAACCCTTATCTCCACCTTCCTGTTAACTTCCCGCTGCTGACATGTCCAATAGGTTGGTGACACGTGCGTCCTCATCTCTTAGTGACTGGCACCTGTCTCGTCATAACTGGCGGGTGTCGTTTGAGGACACGTGGGGAAATGTTATTGGTACTTGTGTTCGTTGACCACTTTGGCTTGGTAATTATTAGAGCGTGTGGGGTGCAATCGGCGCAGCTTTGCGTTGGTCTCGCCCGCAGACTATGTATGTTTTGCGGGGCGGGCTACGTGTCGATGCACCAGTTGGCCTTGAGCGGCCTTTTGGACCATGAGTTGCAAAAATTGAAGGAAATGTTTGAGATTATGAAACATTTCGATAGCACGAGATCGTTGGATATAAAAGACGAGATAAGCAAGTGAAAGGGAGGCTTGCCTTCGTTCTTGAGAAAGAAAGGTCACAAGCCGTCCGATGTAGTTCCAGACAGAAATTACTTTTAATTTATACTGTTTGTTTGGTTATCGTAATTGACCATAATTTATAAGTCGTAATTGATAAAATCTTTTACTATTATAAATGAGTTACATGTATTTAAGTTTTACAGTATTTAATTGGTAATATAAAATTGTAAGTGAGAAAGTGTATTGTATTTTACGGTATTTGATTGTCGTAATGTATAAGTCGTAAGTGAAAAAGTTAATCACAAAATTAACTATTTGATAATTTAAAAAGTTTTAATATTGTAAATAAATATTAAAAATACTAAATATTAAAAAATTTATATCAACATAAAAAATAATACAAAATTGCATGGCTCCCTGTAACTGTGCTGGAAGTAAGTGGTAATTGGGCTGCAAGTGAGTGATAGTTGAGTTGCGTAAGTCTTTTACAAATTACGGTCCAAACAAACGTTATAGTTGTAATTGGATTGTAAGTCATTTACGAGTTACAGAGTTTTACGTCTTTTATGACAAAACAAACAGCCAAGAATTGAAAATCTGAAACTGTTGCTGATTGGTGCACAAATAAAAAAAACTATGCAAATTTTACCCAGAAGTCTAGCTGTTCTCGCGATAATAAAACATTATTCTTGTTAGAAAAGTATTGTCTAAATTTGATACATGCCATAAAAACGCCATCATATATAGATATTTCTATTTCGGGTGTGTTTGGTTGCAAGGAAGTGGGCGGAAGTAAGGAAATGGGGAAGTATAATTGCTCACTTCCCTATCTATCCAAACACCGGAAAAGAAAAATAAGAAACCCTTTTTCCTTTTTTCTTCTCTCTTTTACACAACTATTTCCTCACTTCCAGAGTGCTACAGTTAATTTTGAGGTCATGTAAATCTCATTTATAATAAGTTGTAGCATAAAGCAGTTAATTTTTTGGTCATGTAAATCTGACTTGCATTCTAATTACAATCCATTTTTTATTTTTCTTAATTAATTTTTATTTTAATATTATTTTGCGGTCAACTTTGTGATCAACTTTTCCACTTCCACTTTTCATTACCATCCAAACACCGAAAAAGACATAACATTTTCAAATCACACTTCCCAACAACATCCAAACACCGAAAAACTTACAAACCAATTCCCAAGTTTTAAAGGGAACTAATACCACTTCCTCACTTCCTTACTTCCTCACTTCCACCCTTAACCAAACAGGCCCGAATACTAGTAAAGTGTGTGTACGTATCTATAAATGATGATACATCAAGAATATATTATAATCTCTCAGAAACTGATCAGTTAGTATTATCACGGCATTGGGTAACACGTTGCTGGTTTTCACCTTTCTTTCTTTTCTTCAGCAAGAGTTTTTAACATTGTTATAGATTAGTAGTTTTGAGCTTGAGACTTTTCATGAACTAATTTTGTTTTCCTTTATTTATTACTGAATTAGATTTTAGTGACAATATGCAAATATTAATACAACCTCGACGACAAAATCAAGTGGCTAGTTCAGGAGAAGTGCTTGGTGCTTGAAGGGTATCTCACGTGACCACACGTTATCACGCACCAACAGAGATGAAAATCTAATAAAACTTAATTGATCGCTAGGAGTGACGAATGAGGAATTGAGCGACGGTGTTACTCTCTCTACACCCTTTCATCTTTAAAAAAGAAAAAAAAAAAAAATCTCTCTCTCTCTCTCTCTCTCTCTCTCTAAATTCTCTTTCCTCTTTTTCCACCCGAATTCGATTTGGGTGTCTAAATAAGATATAAGAGTGTAAACGATTTGGATGTCTAAATAAGATACAAGAAGAGTGTAAAAATAGCTTTCTTTTCTTTCATTACAAACAAATAATAGATTTGAGAATCAAATGATGTCCATAAATGACGGACTCACAGTTCTTCAAGTCTCCTTTTATTTCACAGTAAAAGAAGAAAAATAAACTCTTAGTCACGATATCAACTGACATAAATTCCTACCTAACCTTCCTCATATTTTTAAATAGAATTGAGTCCTTTGATCTTGGCGCATACATGCAACTACATAGTCAGTCTCATTTCCTCATGTTTCAACTGTCTTCGCTAATCTCTTTGCTAATCGATAGAACTCAAGCTAACTTGTTTGTGATAAGAATTTTAAAATAAAGTCGAGCAATGATAGAGGAGAATTTTTTCTCTTTTTTCTTTTGGAACAAAAACTATATAGCCCATCGTCCAGTCTTGAATTTGGATATATCATTTGACAACCCGACCTCTTATCGCTGAGCCATGACTCAGTTAGGGGTTGTATGATTGTCTGCAGTTGAGATTACATGTAACTCCAGTTACAGTAAGGGCCTGTTTAGTTAAGGGTGAAAGTGAGAAAGTGAGGAATTGAAGAAGTAGTAATAATTCCCTTTGAAACTTGGGAATTGGTTAGTAAGTTTTTCGGTATTTGGATGTTGTTGGGAAGTGTGGTTTGAAAAATATTTTGTCTTTTCCGGTGTTTGGATGGTAATGTGAAAGTGGATGTGGAAAAGTTGACCACAAAGTTGACCGTAAAATAATATTAAAATAAAAATTAATTAAGAAAAATAAAAAATAGACTATAATTAGAATGCAAGTGAGATTTACATGGTCAAAAAATTAACTGTTTTGTGTTACAATTTATTACAAATGTGATTTACATGACTACAAAATTAACTGTAGCACTCTGGAAGTGAGGAAATGGTTGTGTAAAAGAGAAAAAATAAAAGGAAAAGAGGTTTTCTTATTTTCCTTTTCCGGTATTTGGATAGATAGGGAACAATTATACTTCCCTATTTCCTTACTTCCGCCCACTTCCTTGCAACCAAACAGCCCCTAAGTAACAACTCAGTTGTTTGTTTTAATGTAATTGAAGTTGCATATGCTCCATGTTCAGTGGTTAGAATTACATTTTGAAGCTTTTTGTTGTAATTAAAATTGCGATAAATTGGTTGTAGTTCTAACTATAGTAGTTGAGATATAATACGAAAATAAAAATAGGCTGCGCATCAGTCTTTTTCAACGACTTCTATGCAAATATAACGTCATCATTAAAAGTACTTCTCTTTTTTTTTAATTAGAACTAGAACTATAAATTGTCAAATCAAACACATGACCTGAATTTCAACTGTATCGAAACAAACAACCTTTCAGAGAGAAAAATTGATAAATCACCTATCACAAGTTCAAAAATATCAGGCAGAGAAATTATTTTTCTATATTTATTTTATGAGAGGACCCACCCATTTTTTTAAGTATTAGAGAAGTCCAAACTGAACTCACCGATTCTCTACTTCAATTAGACATGATCCGTGCACGTATAATTCAAGGATAATCTGTCTCTTCGTGTCCTCTACATTTTATCAGGGCTTAATTCTATTAATGCGCACAATTAGCTCTTCCCCTCATCCAAGGGCCACCAATAATCTTCTCTTAATAAGCGCAAATGCATGAAAGACAAAGTTTTTAGTACTGTTATCCAACGTGACAACTTATCTACTACTCTTACGTACTCATAATTGGAATATTATGCATATAAAAGGGTACTTGCATCACTTGGGGTCCGCTTCTTTTGGCTGTTTTCTTTCTGGGGTGAATGAAGCATGCATGCATGTGGCCCTTTGGAGAAAAGCTATATGCAACCAAATGGGCCAAATCATTTTTCAATTTGTAAGCAATTTAAGAGGTAAGTATGGGATTGGTCGCCTACTCATGTTGCTTATGCCTTAATCTATGGGAATGTTGCATTGGTTTCTTGCTCTAATTAACCAGAAAAATGAAATGTTCCCTGTCAGTGACCTACTTGTCAGGTTGCATTAGTTTCTTGTTCTAATTAATCAGAAAAAATGACATATCCCACGCCAGTGGCCTAGTGGTTCATCATGAGTTGTAGAACTTCGCTCCCCACAGGTAGCCACAAGTTTGATCTCGTGTGTGTGCGCGCGCGCTTTTCCGAGCATGGTGACCACTGATCAATGGTAATCAGTTCGAATCCGATGTGTGATGGTTTTCTAAGAAAAAAAGAAAAGAAAAGAAAACAGAAAAATGAAATCAAATTAACTTATCATTTTCCTTTTTCTATGCTTCTCAAAACAAAACGCCATAGTTTGGACCATCAGCACGTGGGACTTCCCATAATATAATGATACAGAAAATTCACTATTTTCACATGAATTCTCGTGATTGGCAAAATCTCAACTCAATATTTTTGGATTACTGAATTTCCTTTGAGATCAAATACTCTTATTTCATTAGATGGGATGTCTTTTGCGTCATGACCGGTGATAATTCTATATTCCTACTTATTGAAAACTTAAACAAGAATTGTATTCTTAAAATACCTTTATTTATATTTTCTCTACTGATCATCTTTCTTATCATCAGTCCTCTATCATCACCGTCAGCGTTGTCATCGTTGCCGCTAAAGCCGTGCCCACCATCGGACAACATCCGCCACTGTGTAGAGCCGCCACCATCACCGTTTGATTGTAACGTCATAGCTATTGTTGCCACTGCCACCTCACTATCACAACTTCTGTGAGCTTACGATCATCACCATCACCGCTATCATAATTGGTATTTTTCATTTTTCTTTTTAAGAAAAATTCTTTTTTTTTTTTTAATGTAGTCACTAATATTGTCTTCCCTCACTGACACCACGGTGGTGTTGCTACTATTATAATAATCACCATCATCGTTTTTATTGTCAAAGCCATCATTGTCACTGTTATTACCATAATCACTAATATCCCCGATCTTCATCCGCACATTATAATAAAGTTGCAGGCTTAGTTTGCAACAAAGCAAGTTTTACAGTCATAACAGCCAAGATTTAGAGATTTACAATTTTATAAGATTTTACTTATTTAGTGACATAAGAGAGTTGTTTAGTGACATAAAAGAGTTGTTAAACCTATACCTAAATCATTTGGAATTTTCCTCATCTCTCTCTCTCTCTCTCTCTCTCTCTCTCTCTGTCTCTCTCACACACACACACACACACACATTCTTAGAGCAACTCCAACCAATAGCCAAATCTTGAAAATAAAGGCAAAACTCTCTAATCGGTAGCCAAACCTCCAAATCTCCGTCTTTATATTTAGAGACACACTCTCTCTCTCTCTCTCTCTCTCTCTCTCTCTCTCTCTGTGTTTTTTTTTCCAGAGATTAATGAAGGTATCTCTAAATTTGAAGCGGATATTGCCACCCAAGACTTAAGAAGGCACCCCTTAGATTAAGACACCCACAAGTTAGATAAAAGCACCCAAAAAAAAAAAAAAAATCTAAAATGGTGAAAATACCCTCTTCTTCTCCTCCTCTCCCTCTCTCGCCGACAACCACCCGACACCCCTCCCTTGTCGGCGACCCACCCTCCCTCGCCGGCGACTCCTCAGCCTCCCCCTCCACGGTGGCCACCTTCCTCCCCCCGACCTCCCTGCCCCCACTCCCCCCTCCCCAGCTCTCCCCTTCCTCCCCTCGGCCTTCCCCCTCCTCGGCTCTCCCCCTTCCTCCCCCTCTCCTTCCACCCCTCCTCCCCCCCGGACCTCCCCTCCCCTTCTGTTCGGCCTCTGTTCGGCCGAGTGGCCGAACAGAAGGGAAGGGAGGTCGGAGGGAGGAGGGCAGGGTGGAGGGGATGGGGAAGGAAGAGAGAGAGTCGGGGAGGGGGCCGGGGAGGTTGAGGGGAGGAAGAGGGGGAGCGCCGGTGAAGGGGGAGGCTGATGTCGTCGAAGAAGAAGGAGGGCGGGCGGGGAGGAGGAAGAAAACATGCATTTTGGACTTTTAAGCAAGAGTAAAATTTCAAAAAAATAATGGCACACTTTTAATTATTTATGGGGTTCCTTCCTCATTTTTTAGGGTGGCAATATTTAGGGGAACAAATATTGCCACCCCCAAAAATGAGAAAAGCCCTCTTCAAATATTCACAAGTGTGCCATTATATTTTTTGCCCATTTCATCCATGGTGAAATGTCCAATGCACCCATCTTCTTCCTCCTTCCTTCCCTCCATTCTCCTTCGTTGTCTTCTCCGGCGACCCACACCCTCCTCAACGTCCCCTCCCTCGCGCTCCCCCAACCTCCAGGCCTCGCCCCTCCCCGGAGCTCCTCTTCTCCCCCCAGCATCCTCCCCCACCTCTCCCCCTCCCCCTCCCCCTCCCCCCTGCCCTCCTCCCCTAGATTTCTGTAACGCCCCGATCCCAATGATACGGGAACGTTACTGCAACGCATATACGTAGGTCAGATGGTGCCCCCACGTATATACGCTAAGCATTAAGTACAACAAGTATCAGAGTACAACACACAGCGTGGTATATTCATATGCCAACTTACAAAAGATAAATACAAAGCTATACAAGTTATGATAAGCAAAATCACTTTACAAGTGTCCTTTATCACAACCCAAGTCCAAAAAGAACGATATACAATCAAAAATACAAAAGTGCTCACGAAATGGGTGGAGATCCCGTGAACCAAAAGGAAGAGTCTGGCACGAGGACCGGAGCTAATCTGCCTGCTCACTAAAGAAAGCCTGATCTTCGGTGGATGGCTCCACTTCGACCCAGGCCTCGGAATCTGAATATGCAAATCCAAAGGGTCAAGACATATAATGACAAATAAAAGATAGTCAAGTGACATAAGGATCATGAATAGAGGTAATGAAGTTACAATAAATAGCAATGAATAACAAGCGATGTAACTCAATAAAGTAAGATCATATGCAATGAATCTATAGTTAATGTCTTATTATTATTACTTAACTTACTGTGATATCTAGCTATGTGACCCAGCGTCCCAGAGCACATAGATCCATATCCTAGTGAAACAAGGTTGTTATTGGAAACAGCGGTTGTATCGACGAACTATGTTTACAGTGGGTCCCGTGCATACCCGGGACCACGGCCCAGGATTGTTCCGTTGCTTGAAGACGGAACCTGCCGCTAGGCTAACAGGAGGGTCTTATGTATGCCCTTGTCATGACAGTAAACAGGAAAGGGAGGAAGCACTCCCCTCGGTCCCCTGGAGTACCGCAGGTAAGACCGGAAAATATAGTGCACAACCTAATACCACTGTAAACACGAACACATATCGATATCCGCATATTTCCCCCGACCCATATGTAAGTTGGTGCTTTTTATGTAAAAGTCAAGTGTATCATGCTTAGTTTTAAGAGATGGCATGATAAGTGGTGATATTACTGTTTAACATGTCATGAAACGAGTATATGCAATAATAAGTCATGAGGTAACAAGAGATACATCCATTCAGTAATAAGTCATGTTGAGCCAGTATTGAAGCATGAACAAGCAAGATATAATACACATGTATCAAGTATAAGAACCAATTCAGAACAGAAATTAACTATGACACACAGTCAGGATTAGTCGACTAGGGGTAAGGGTTAGTCGACTAATACTGGGATACAGAGAGTTAGAATTCTGTTTCAGGGAAATTAGTCGACTAGGGTAGGAAGGTTAGTCGACTAATAGGGAGTTCTAGTCGACTAATAGACACTTAAGTCGACTAAGTCTGCTGATACAGAAAGTTGGGTTTTCTGGTCCAAGATGGATTAGTCGACTAGGTAAACTTAGGAGTCGACTAATATGGGTTTCCAGAGAGTTTGTTAGTCGACTAATATTTGGGGCAAGTCGACTAATACTGGGTTTTTCCAGAAAACTAAGTTTCAGCTAAGTGTTCTAGTCGACTAGGTCCTATGATGAGTCGACTAATACTGTGAAGAACAGTGAGCAGATCAGAATTTCTGGAAGTGTGTTTGATGGTTCAATTCGTGGTTTTTGGTGACCTAGGTGTACAAGAAGTGTAGATACAAGTATTCTAGGGCTAATACAAGTCTTGGTGAGTGAAATACTCACTTGGGATAGGTTCAATTGTGACTTGATTCAAGGATGGAGATGATGGCTTCACTCCACACTTGTTGTTGAAGCTTGAGGTTGAAGAAGTGCTCTTGGAGTTGCCTTGGGCTGGAGGGAAAGGTCTTGAAGTGATCTTGGAGCTAGGGTTCAGTTGTGGAAGGAGAAGGGAATTTTGAAGAAGATTTCTTCTCTTGGTGAAGAAATGAGAAAAAGGGCAATTTGCAAATGATAATGCATATATAGGTTTGTGATTTTTGTAAAGGGAGAGGAATTAAAGTGAAAGGGAAGGGTTTTCTTGCAAAAGGAGGGGTGAGGTGAGTGTCCTCTCTTTGGCCACTTGGCCGGCTGTGGGAGAGGGAAAGAGTGAGTGGGGTTAGGTGAAGTGTGAGTGGGAAATGAGGTGGCACATGAGGTGGAAAAGGAATTTTGCAAATTTTGGAAAAATGTCCGAAATTCAAGTATCTCGGATTGGTCTGAAAATTTTACCAAAAATCAAGAAAAATATTTGAAGACTCATGGTGAAATTTGTTTGAAGAAATACTGTATAGATTTTTAGTTAAAAATCTTGGAATCAGTAATTTACCGACTCCGAAAGGATTTTCATAAATTTATAAAATTCTCAGAAAAAGAGTGTAGGTTGAAAATATGATTCTAAGGAATAAAGCCTAAAGGACTTTCTAGAAATTCCTAACAGTTTGGAAGATAGAAATTCGGAAATCGGCCAGCGGTACTGGCCGACACCGGTTTTGAAGAAATTCATTTAATTCCAGAAAATTCCAGAAAATCACATAAAATCTAAAATATTGGAAAATGATATTTGAAATTAAAATCGGTCAAATACGGAAGGTAAATCGGAAAATACGGTCGAAAGACTGAATACGTAACTAAGCACGTATTCCGGGAGAGGGGTATTACAATCTACCCACCTTACAAAAATTTCGTCCTCGAAATTTCATAAGGTGAAAGATAACAGGAAAAGCAATAGATAGATATGGATACAAGGAAAGATAACGGTAGAAAAAGTAGAAGGGAAGAGTCTTACCCAATCAAGATGTGAAAAGATGAGGATAACGATCCCGGATAACGTCCTCTCGCTCCCAAGTGGCCTCTCCTGGCGCATGCCTGTTCCATGACACCAATACCAATGGAATAGCTCTGTTCTTCAGTGTCTTGACACTCCTATCCAGGATGGCCAACGGCTGTTCTTGGTATGATAAATCCGGTTGTAGCTCCAGCTCGGAATGATCCAGAATATGGCTGTCATCCCTGACATACTTCCTCAACTGAGACACGTGGAAGACATTATGCACCCCGTCCAAAGATGGCGGTAATGCCAATCTATAGGACACATCTCCCACACGATCCAGGATCTCGAATGGGCCAATATACCTTGGACTTAGTTTCCCACGAGCACCGAACCGGATCACTCCCTTGGTAGGTGATATCCTCAAGAATACATGATCTCCAACCTGGAACTCTAATGGCCTTCTCCGAGTGTCTGCCCAACTCTTCTGCCTACTCTGAGCAGCCCTGAGATGATCTCTGATGACTCTGACTTTCTCTGTCGTCTGCATCAGAATCTCTGGTCCCAAAAGACTCCTCTCACCGACTTCATCCCAACAAATCGGTGATCGGCACTTCCTACCATACAATGCCTCAAAGGGTGCCATCTTAATACTTGCCTGGTAGCTGTTGTTATATGAAAACTCAGCTAAGTGAAGATGGTCTTCCCAAGATCCCCCAAAGTCAATCATGCAAGCCCTCAACATATCTTCAAGGATCTGGATAGTCCTCTCAGATTGTCCGTCTGTCTGAGGATGATAAGAAGTACTGAATTTCAGACGAGTTCCCAGACTTTCTTGGAGACTCTCTCAGAAATGAGATCTGAATCTGGTGTCTCTATCTGACACAATACTAACTGGAACTCCATGCAGACGAACCACCTCCTTCATATACTTATCTGCCAGAACCTCTGTCGACTGGCCTACCCTGAATGGTATGAAGTGAGCTGACTTGGTGAGGCGATCAACTATCACCCACACCGCATCATTACCCCTGGGACTCCGAGGCAATGCCGTCACGAAGTCCATGGTGATGTGCTCCCATTTCCACTCGGGTATCGGCAAAGGTTGAAGAAGTCCAGCTGATCTCTGATGCTCGATCTTAATCTGCTGACAAACCAAGCACTTAGCAACAAACTGGGCTATCTCCCTCTTCATGGCATTCCACCAAAAGTGCTTCTTCAGATCCTGGTACATCTTGTTTCCTCCTGGATGTATAGAATAAGCTGAACTGTGAGCTTCCTCCAAAATCTTCTGTCTGACTTCTCCCTGGGGAACACAAAGTCTATCTCCAAAATACAATGCACCATCTGGATGGATACAGATATCAGTCCTCAAACCAGCCTCCACCTGAGCTCTGAATGTCTGCAATCTGGGGTCCTCTTTCTGAGCTTCCTTGATCTCCTCTATCAATGATGACTGGATCTGTAAAGCCATGAACTGCCCGGCCTTATCACCCCCTTGCACTAACATCAAATCCAATCTGATGAATTCCTGAATCAACTCCCTCTGCTGCGTGAGGTGGACTAGCACTCTGTTCTCTGGCATCCTGCTCAGTGCATCAGGAACGGTATTGACTTTGCCTGGATGATACTGCAAGTCAATATCATAGTCCGCCATAAGCTCCAACCACCTCCTCTGCCTCATATTCAACTCCTTCTGTGAGAAAATATACTTGAGGCTCTTGTGATCTGTGTATATCAACACTTTGTCTCCCAGAAGGTAGTGTCTCCAGATCTTCAAAGTAAAGATCACAGCTGCCAACTCCAAGTCATGAGTTGGGTAATTCCTCTCATGAGGCTTCAACTGCCTAGATGCATATGCTATAACATGATCATGTTACATAAGCACACACCCCAGGCCTTTACCTGATGCATCACAGAAAATGACCATCCCTCCTCTTCCTGAAGGAGTCCTCAAGATTGGGGCTGTGATAAGCCTCTGCTTCAACTGCTCAAATGCTGCATCACAATCTTCTGTCCATAAGTATCTCTCCCCTTTCCTGGTGAGCCTGGTCAACGGAGCTGCAAGTCTAGAGAAATCCTGGACAAAGCGTCTGTAATATCCGGCTAGTCCAAGAAAGCTCTTAATCTCAGTCACCGTCTTCGGAACTGGCCAATTCTGCACTGCCTGGACTTTACTAGGATCAACTGAAATTCCTTCTGCTGAAACTATGTGTCCAAGGAAAGCTATACTGTCCAACCAGAACTCACATTTGCTCCTCTTGGCATGAAGCTGCTCCTGCTGAAGAGTCTGCAACACAATCCTCAAGTGCTCTGCATGCTCCTTCTCATTCCTTGAATAGATCAGGATGTCATCTATGAATACAACTACAAACTGATCTAGGTAAGGGGAGAACACTCGATTCATCAAATCCATGAAAACCGCAGGGGCATTGGTGACTCCGAAAGGCATAACTAGAAATTCATAGTGGCCATAACGAGTCCTGAATGCCGTCTTCGGAACATCCTCCTTCTTCACCCTCAGCTGATGGTAACCCGACTACAAATCTAACTTAGAAAATACACG
This sequence comes from Agave tequilana, assembly GCA_038442645.1. Classification (NCBI taxonomy): domain Eukaryota; kingdom Viridiplantae; phylum Streptophyta; class Magnoliopsida; order Asparagales; family Asparagaceae; genus Agave; species Agave tequilana. The sequence continues at coordinate 109,989 of JAVJIF010003366.1, read as the reverse complement.
GGCTCCATGGAGCTGATCAAATAAATCATCAATCCGGGGCAAGGGATACTTGTTCTTGATGGTGACCTTGTTCAATTCCCTATAATCAATACAAAGCCTCTTACCACCATCCTTCTTATTCGCCAAGAGCGCTGGAGCTCCCCATGGTGAAGTGCTCGGCCGAATCAATCCCTTGTCCGAATACTCCTGCAGCTGCTTCTTCAGGATCTCCAACTCCGTCGGTGCCATCCTGTACGGAGCCTTAGATATAGGAGCTGTCCCTGGAACTGTATCAATGGAGAACTCCACTATCCTCTCCGGTGGAAGTCCTGAAATCTCAGCAAAGACTTCTGGAAATTCATCCCACACTGGCACTCCCTTCAGAACCTCCGAAGTGATCATCTGAATCTCCTTCTTAGCAGGCTTCACCTCTCCACTAAACTGGAACTCCGGCTGATGAGGAATTCTGAAATTGATCTTCCTTCCTCTACAGTCAATCACAGCATAGTATTGACTGAGCCAAGTCATGCCTAAGATTACGTCGTACCCTTTGGTGTCTAGTACGAGCATATCTATGGCCAAGATCTTCCCACAAAGTTCCACTGGACAGTCAGCACAAACTCTAGAAGATATAACTACCCCATTCCCGGTACTTATCTCCCACTTGTGGTCTAAAGCCTTAACAGGTATGGAATGAACAGCCACAAAATGGTCGGAGATATAACAGTGGGATGCACCCGAATCGAAGAGAGCGAGAACAGGTATTGAATGAACTCTGATGTTACCTGTAATCACCTCCTCTGAAGCCTCAGCCTCCTCTGCTGACAGGTTGTAGGCCTGACCTCTACCACGTCCTGCTGCCGTCCTGGCTCCTCTCTGCACTGGGCGAACAACATGCGGTGGAGGAAGGGGAAGAGCTCTCCTCATCACTGGTCCCTGGTGCCTCTGCCCAACTGGCCCTGGTAGTACCCTCTGTACATTCTGCCCTTGAGGTGCCGGCAAGGTTTGATTAGCAAACCCCACTCTCCTGTGCGGACAGGTCTCCACGGCATGGTCTCGTGCTCCACACACCAAACACCATCCGTTTGCCCTCCGGCAATCCTGCTGAGAGTGTCCTGGTTTCTGGCAGAAATTGCAGATAAGACCTGGTCGAGCCACCTGGTAAGGAACTGCCCTGAATGGTTGCCTGGCCTGGACCTTCGCTGCCCTGGACGGTCCTCCTCTACCCACCGGTACAAACGGCCTCTTCATGGCCTGGTTCTCTTGCTTCTTCTGAAACCCACGCTCCACCTCTCGAGCGATGGTGAGAACCTCAGCATAGGTCTTCAGCTGCTGGGGCATCAGAAACATCTGGATCTCCATCTGTAAACCCTGCTGAAACCTGCTTGCCCTCTTCTCTTCATCTGACACCATGTAAGGGGCAAAGCGACTCAGCCTGAGGAATTCTGCAGCATACTCATCCACGGATCTGTTCCCCTGTTGAAGCCTGATGAATTGCTCCTCCATATCTTTCTGAGCAGTGGCGGGAAAGAACCTGCTATAAAAGCTCTTGGAGAACGTATCCCAAGAGATAGGCTTCTTCAAGCGAGCCTCCTCTGCAAGCCACCAAGTCCTGGTTATGTCCTTCAGCTGTATCTTTGCAACCTCCACTTGGTTCTCCTTAGGCACCCTGGCGGCGTTCAGCAGATCGGTGGTGTCTGTTAACCACTGTTCAGCCTCCAATGGCCTCTCGACTCCCGTGAATACGGCCGGCTGTAGCCGTCGGAAGTCTGAGATGTTCCCCGGCTTCTGCTCCTTCGGGGCTGCCAACTCCTGCCTGAGGAGCTCAGTCTGCTGATGCTGATTCTCCATCTGCTGTTGCTGGTTTCCCAGCATAGTCTGAATGATCCTCAGGATATCAGCACCCTCTCCTCCTACGGGTCCATTCGGTACTTGCCCGACATTGTTGCGACCCGAACGTCTCTCCATACCGAAAGGGATAAGATCTGGAATTGGAAACAAAGGGGAGGAGTTTAGGATACGAGGAGTGAATCAAGGACGAAGTCAAGAAGGACTATATAACTTTGTACATTGTAGTTGGCATTAGCAAATCACTAGAATTTGCCACTTGGTTGTACTTTTAGGTTTGAGAGCCTAGGCTCTGATACCAACCTGTAACGCCCCGATCCCAATGATAGGGAACGTTACTGCAACGCATATACGTAGGTCAGATGGTGCCCCCACGTATATACGCTAAGCATTAAGTACAACAAGTATCAGAGTACAACACACAGCGTGGTATATTCATATGCCAACTTACAAAAGATAAATACAAAGCTATACAAGTTATGATAAGCAAAATCACTTTACAAGTGTCCTTTATCACAACCCAAGTCCAAAAAGAACGATATACAATCAAAAATACAAAAGTGCTCACGAAATGGGTGGAGATCCCGTGAACCAAAAGGAAGAGTCTGGCACGAGGACCGGAGCTAATCTGCCTGCTCACTAAAGAAAGCCTGATCTTCGGTGGATGGCTCCACTTCGACCCAGGCCTCGGAATCTGAATATGCAAATCCAAAGGGTCAAGACATATAATGACAAATAAAAGATAGTCAAGTGACATAAGGATCATGAATAGAGGTAATGAAGTTACAATAAATAGCAATGAATAACAAGCGATGTAACTCAATAAGGTAAGATCATATGCAATGAATCTATAGTTAATGTCTTATTATTATTACTTGTCTTACTGTGATATCTAACTATGTGACCCAGCGTCCCAGAGCACATAGATCCATATCCTAGTGAAACAAGGTTGTTATTGGAAACAGCGGTTGTATCGACGAACTATGTTTACAGTGGGTCCCGTGCATACCCGGGACCACGGCCCAGGATTGTTCCGTTGCTTGAAGACGGAACCTGCCGCTAGGCTAACAGGAGGGTCTTATGTATGCCCTTGTCATGACAGTAAACAGGAAAGGGAGGAAGCACTCCCCTCGGTCCCCTGGAGTACCGCAGGTAAGACCGGAAAATATAGTGCACAACCTAATACCACTGTAAACACGAACACATATCGATATCCGCATATTTCCCCCGACCCATATGTAAGTTGGTGCTTTTTATGTAAAAGTCAAGTGTATCATGCTTAGTTTTAAGAGATGGCATGATAAGTGGTGATATTACTGTTTAACATGTCATGAAACGAGTATATGCAATAATAAGTCATGAGGTAACAAGAGATACATCCATTCAGTAATAAGTCATGTTGAGCCAGTATTGAAGCATGAACAAGCAAGATATAATACACATGTATCAAGTATAAGAACCAAATTCAGAACAGAAATTAACTATGACACACAGTCAGGATTAGTCGACTAGGGGTAAGGGTTAGTCGACTAATACTGGGATACAGAGAGTTAGAATTCTGTTTCAGGGAAATTAGTCGACTAGGGTAGGAAGGTTAGTCGACTAATAAAGAGTTCTAGTCGACTAATAGACACTTAAGTCGACTAAGTCTGCTGATACAGAAAGTTGGGTTTTCTGGTCCAAGATGGATTAGTCGACTAGGTAAACTTAGGAGTCGACTAATATGGGTTTCCAGAGAGTTTGTTAGTCGACTAATATTTGGGGCAAGTCGACTAATACTGGGTTTTTCCAGAAAACTAAGTTTCAGCTAAGTGTTCTAGTCGACTAGGTCCTATGATGAGTCGACTAATACTGTGAAGAACAGTGAGCAGATCAGAATTTCTGGAAGTGTGTTTGATGGTTCAATTCGTGGTTTTTGGTGACCTAGGTGTACAAGAAGTGTAGATACAAGTATTCTAGGGCTAATACAAGTCTTGGTGAGTGAAATACTCACTTGGGATAGGTTCAATTGTGACTTGATTCAAGGATGGAGATGATGGCTTCACTCCACACTTGTTGTTGAAGCTTGAGGTTGAAGAAGTGCTCTTGGAGTTGCCTTGGGCTGGAGGGAAAGGTCTTGAAGTGATCTTGGAGCTAGGGTTCAGTTGTGGAAGGAGAAGGGAATTTTGAAGAAGATTTCTTCTCTTGGTGAAGAAATGAGAAAAAGGGCATTTGCAAATGACAATGCATATATAGGTTTGTGATTTTTGTAAAGGGAGAGGAATTAAAGTGAAAGGGAAGAGTTTTCTTGCAAAAGGAGGGGTGAGGTGAGTGTCCTCTCTTTGGCCACTTGGCCGGCTGTGGGAGAGGGAGAGAGTGAGTGGGGTTAGGTGAAGTGTGAGTGGGAAATGAGGTGGCACATGAGGTGGAAAAGGAATTTTGCAAATTTTGGAAAAATGTCCGAAATTCAAGTATCTCGGATTGGTCTGAAAATTTTACCAAAAATCAAGAAAAATATTTGAAGACTCATGGTGAAATTTGTTTGAAGAAATACTGTATAGATTTTTAGTTAAAAATCTTGGAATCAGTAATTTACCGACTCCGAAAGGATTTTCATAAATTTATAAAATTCTCAGAAAAAGAGTGTAGGTTGAAAATATGATTCTAAGGAATAAAGCTTAAAGGACTTTCTAGAAATTCCTAACAGTTTGGAAGATAGAAATTCAGAAATCGGCCAGCGGTACTGGCCGACACCGGTTTTGAAGAAATTCATTTTAATTCCAGAAAATTCCAGAAAATCACATAAAATCTAAAATATTGGAAAATGATATTTGAAATTAAAATCGGTCAAATACGGAAGGTAAATCGAAAAATACGGTCGAAAGACTGAATACGTAACTAAGCACGTATTCCGGGAGAGGGGTATTACAATTTCCCATTTTCCCTCTGTTCGACCAGAGCCGACTGAACAGAGAGAACTCTGTTCAGCCGTCTGCTCGACCAGAGCCAGCCGAACAGAGGGAGCTCTGTTCGGCCAACTCCGGCCGAACAGATCTATCTCTATTCATCTCGGAGTGGCCGAAACAGAAGGGGAGAGGGACTCTGGGGAGGAGGGCAGGATGGAAGGGGAGGGAGAAGGGGTGGAGGAGGAGACCGAGACCAGGGGAGGTGGGAAGCTGTGAGAATGAGCCCGGGAAGGTCAGGGGAAGCGCGGGGTAGGGGCTCCGGGAGAGGGGATGGGGCCGGGAGGGGGCCGCAGGGTAAGGTGGAGGGCGCGGGGGCTCGGGGGAGGTCAGGGGGAAGAGCAGGGGAATCACCTGCGAGGGGGAGGCTGGGGAGGTCGAGGGGAAGAGGAGGGGTTGCTGGCGAGGATGGGAGGGAGGGAGGGACAGGAGAAGGGAAAGAAGATGAGGACATTTTTGCCATTTTCGAAATTTTTTTAGGGGTGCCTTAATCCATGGGGGCTTTTATCAGTTTTGGGGGTGACAATATTCGTTCCCTAAATTTACAGACCCATGCTATTTCATTTTTTAGATACCCAAAGTATCCCTTGTCTTGTTCACCTTTCTATTTTTTTTAGACATTCATATCCCAAAAATTGTGTTAATGTCTACCTTACCCTTCAGCCATATACATTTTTCTTATTGAGACTTTTATGTCCCAAATAATAAACTTTGATTTGTGAATAAAGAAAAATTATTTTAAAAATAAAATAAATTTAACTTATCATATTTTTAAATTTTATCATCATTTTTTTTCCAATACCCTATTTAAATATATCATTAGCGAACATTAACTCAAAGATCACAACATTCGCCAATGAAAATTGCATTAAATGAAAGATAAAACATTAATAAGTGAACATTAATTAAAGGATTAAGGCATTACATAATCAAGCATGGAGTCAATAACCATCTAAACCGGGTGCGACATTGTCATGTCTTTCCCATAAATGCTCAATCAGAGCGTACAGCGAGCTTCTTTGTCTTTGATCTTCTTATGGTGATCGAGGAATTTACAGAATCTCTCGGTTTCGTTTTCCTCCATCTCAGAAAGATCTTAGTTGAGCACTTGAGAATATATCATAGAATTAGCCAAAGTCAACTTTTGAATTTTTTTAAAATTTTTATTAGTATGAATTATAATTTTAGAATTTTTCTTTTTGCAATATGATAACTTATTTAGAGCAGATTCGGACACAAATGTCAAATTTTCACAAATAATAGAAGGATAAAGGTATAGTAGACATTAAAAAAAAAATAAGACATAGATGTTAAGAGGGTAAGAATTGAAAAAGACAAAGGATTAAAATTGAAAAATAAAGAGAGTTTCATGTTAAAAAAAATCAAAAGATTCCTTTTTAAAAATTGCTCATTAGAGTTGGCCAATCTCTAAAACACATTTATCACTAAACTAAAAGCGATGAGATCTCTAAAATAGAGATGCTCATTGGAGATGCTCTTATCTATCTCTTTTCCTTCCTTCATAGCATGAGAACCTTGGCATCTCTCTTTTACTTTTCCCCAAAGATCTCTCATTCTTTGGAAATCCTATTATAGAATTTTTGTGCAACTTGCCCCCAAACTCGGGCATATCTTTCACAAATTTAAGAATCTATGACTTTATATGCTTAGAGATCTTGTCTCTTTTGTTTACTCCACAACAAATCTCAGAAGAGCAACGCCAGCCGGCAGCTGCAGTGAGAGTGAAGTCTGGGAGAAAGGAGAGATGAAGTCAAGTCACGAGTGCTGGCAAAAGTAATTGAGAAAAAGAAAAGAAAAAGAGATCTTCAATTGCGGCGCGTGGGAATCCCTCCACTATACGAAATCTCAACTACTTTCCCTCTTATAATATTATATTGAGTTATTATTATTGATTATTTTAAATATAAATAATTTTAAAAAATCGTTACAGCCGCTCACTTTTCTTAATACTTAGAAAAAAACTCAACTCGATTTTTATTCACTACAGCCTCACTCATGTTAGTATAAATTGATTCCGCCTAACCATTTCTTTATATATTTTCATATCATCTTTTACTCTTCTCTATCGCCTTCGACAAAGCTCTCCCCTCAATCTTGACCTTGGCACAGAGTAATTCATTGTTCGACCTTTGCGGCAAGGTCGATGTGGAATTGAAAGGAGGGCGATAAGCCCCTCTCGGGGATCTCAGGGGGCAAAGCCCACAGAACAATTTTTTTGGAGATCAAACTTTTGCCGATCTCGTTTGTTCGTGCTCACAATGAGTTTTGTTTGTATTTATGATCGATGTGGTATTTAGATCTGGAAAGCATTAGGATCATTCAATTTTGGTGAATGGGATCTGTTGATGATGACGATGCTAATATGAGGAATGTGACTATTGATCGCAGTCCTCTGTGAGGACTGAGACTATGGTCACTGTCTTTTATTAGAAGACTGCGCCTGTGATTGCAATCCTTTTATTAATTGAAAATGAAGACATTTTTATGAGCACTACACTCATTGTCACAGTCCCAATATAGACTGGGAAATTGTGTTTTTGTGAGAACTGCAATTATAATTGCAGTCTTAATAAAAACACAAAAAATAATACATTTTTGTGAGGACTGCGATCATGGTCATAGTTCTAAAAAAGAAGACTGTGTTCATGATCGCAGTCTTATAAAGACTCAGAAGCATGACATTTTTATTATGATTACGATCATGATCGCAGTCCTAACAAAGAGAACTGCAATTATAATTATAGTTCTATGAAGACTCAAAAACATGATATTTTTATGAGAATTATAATCATGATCCCAGTTTTAATAAAGGCTCAGAAATATAATAATTTTTTTTTTAGAACTATAATTATAATTGCGGTCATCAGCTTAATACTATAATAAACATTTAAGCTTTTATCACCGCGCATTTTTTTCTTTAAACAAAAAAGTGGCTGATTTTCTTACTTACGATTTGACACAAGTGATAAAAACAATTAAACTCTGAGAGAAGAGAGAGATGAAGTCAAGTCACGAGTGCGGACAAAAGTAACAGGGGAAAAGAAAAGAAAAGGAGCCCTTCAACTGCGGCGCGTGGGAATCCCTCCACTATACGAAATCTCAATCTGCTCACTTTCCCCTTATAATATTATATTGAGTTATTATTATTCTTTATTATTTACATATATTTATTAAGACATGATCATTATTCTACCAACGATTTTTCTCTATCAAACTTAAGTAGTTAACCGTACCCCTCTTTGTGCAGACCGGCTCTGAACCGGACCGCTGCAGGGTGGTTAGCCATTGAAGAGTTTTTAACCTTATTTTTAAGGGTTATTTCCACCTGTCAAATATTTCATATTTTTGAAATTACTTCTTAAAATTTTATATTTTAAAATTAACCTCCTAATTTTTTAATTTGATCAGAATTGTCCCCCACAGTTACTTGCCGTTAAAAACTTAACAAATTTGCATTAAAGTTACCTAATTACTCCTATTATTTTATTTATTCATTTAATTTATTTAATTTTTAACTTCACCTTGAAGCTCTTTAACTTAAAGCAAAGTTATTTTTTAGCTCTCGTTTTCTTCTCACTCTAGCTCTTAATTCTGACATTCCCAATTGGCGGTGAACTCTCTCTTTCTTTCTTCGTTGTCTCCACTGTGCGCATCTCTCTCTCTCTCTCTCTCTCTCTCTCTCTCTCTCTCTCTCTTCGCTGTCTTCACCGTAATCAGATCCCATACCGCTAGTCATCTATGGAAATGACGAAAGCTCCAGACATCAGGGCTCCTAGATCAAAGTTGGTGATTCTGCCTAGCCATTTTCGATTTGTAAATTGGATTTAATACGAATACAGAGAATGTTAGATCCTACCAAAAATTATAATTTAGTTGAAATAATTGGAGTTTGGTCAGTTGTTTAGTGTCTATGATGCATTAGGATTAGTAATTTGGTTGTTTAATGTTAGATCCTCTCAAAATTAAGACCTTTATAAAGTAAAATTTGGTGTCAATTTGCATATTGCGACGGATAAGGCTAACGGAGACAAGAGGAGGGGAGGAGGTAGTAGATGAGAAGAGAAGGAGAAGGAGAGGAATTTGACGAGGAGGGAGGAGAGGGCTTCGCGGAGAAGACAAGAATAGGAGAGGGATTTAAAGGCGGCAGAGAAGACCATTGGTGGTCTGTGGACCATTGGTGGTCCGCATATCGTGTTGGGGTAAAGCTTGAATTTCATAAAATTTTAACAAATAACATGAGATTATTCTTTTAATATGCTTTCTAAGTGGCGGTGAGAGCAATTCTGATCAAATTAAATAATTGAGGGATAACTTAGAAATTTGAAAATTTGAAAGGTAATTTCAGAAACATAAAAGATAATAAACTTATTTTTATATGACTTATTATATTTCTAGTCAAAAGTCATAATATTCGTAACTTGTTCAACAAGGAAAGTTGCAATCAATTTGAGATTTAATCATAAAAAATCTCTATGGCGCTAACTTATGCTTCAAACGGCGTGAACTTCGTTTCCTTTACTTTTTTCTCTAGTTGAAAGAAAAATGTAACTAAACACATTCAAGTCAATATAAGAGCTTTGGAGCAAAATTCTCTGCGTTGTATCAACACAAAACTCAGCACAGCAAACTGCATTATCAAATAACTCAAATCTAATTTATCTATTCTGATTTTTCAAAAATTAACTCGTGTATAAGCTAGTATCAAGCTAGTTTTGAATATTTTCAACACACTGAATCCTTTTCTAATTTTAAACTTTTTTCTCACCAAATTTTATAGTAATATCAATCTTGTAACTATAATACAGGCATTTGAGATGGAAGCATCTGATAATGCTATAGTTGTTGCTATTATGCTAATATATCTCTTAATATTTGTTTTAATATTTAGTAAAATGCAATTATCATATCTTGTTTTCTCGACAAAGTATTAACTGTTCCAGGGACACATTACATAGTGTCTCTAGAAAGAAAAAAGAGACACTTAAATAGTTCCAGAAAGATTCGAGTCTGAATCTTTCTTACTTAAAAATCAACAGCTGACATTTAAATATAAGATCCATTTTGTTGAAATTGATTTATATTATTTAAAGAAGCTAAAAATAAATAATTAAGTGTTTGAATACTTTTTGCCTATTCATCAAGCGGCGCAAAATAGATTGACGAAAGTAGTGAGTTGATTAGATATATATATCTTTAGACATACAAATTCTCGATTCAACCATTTGAACATGGTCTAAACATTTAAAAACCAAACAAATTATTTTTTATTAGGTTTCAAATGTTCTATACCGTTAAACTAACCAACTCATTATTTAGTTCGTCCGTTTTTGATGCATGAGTAAGAAGTATTTTAAATACTAGATTTTTTATTTATAGATACTTCAAGTAATATTTATCAATTTTAACAGAATGAATCTTGTATTCGAATGATGTTTGGTTATATTTGTGTGAGAAGAATTCGGGCTCGAATTCTTCTGTAACTACACAAATCTATCTCAATAATTATCCTCATAATAAAATTCAATCCCTCCCAAAAAAAATTCGTCATTTCACGGTTTACTCCTGGTTCGGTTCTCCACAGACCGGACCAAGCCAATGTAACCGGTGACTTAACGTCCGTCAAATCTGTCGTTTCACTTTCTGCCGTTTCACTTTCTTCCCAAAAGGGTAAAGCTCACTTTAACCGCCAAGGGGATTGAATCCGGACGTCGGCAGCCCAACCATGGTTAGGTCAAAAGACCGGTCAACCCCCGCATTCAAACCTGAAAGAGGCGTTTGTGGTTGGCTCCACTCGTAGTCCCATCAAGTTAGTGGCCTCTGGGGCTTCACGAGCCTAGCTTGAGATCATCTCAACAAAAGCTAGTTCCTGTTCAAAATAAATTTGAATACGATCGGAAAACTCGCAAACAGAGTTAGAGAGACCCGTGATTTGTAGCTGCACATAATATTTGGGGATATTTGTGAAAATCAATGAAAACTGGTTTTTAATCTTGATATTGGGAACCCACCCATTTTTTTTTCTTGCTTTTAGTGTTTTCATTTGCTGTGAAAGCTCAAAGAAAAACCAAGCCTCTGTCTCAGTTATTTATGTGAACAGTACGATGTCAGATTTCAGAGTGTTTCGCTTCAAAAATATCTAAAATCTGATATGTGGGGGCCACCACGTTTTCATTGCTCTGTTTCCAACAACCAAACAACCCTTAGTAGAATGGTGGCTCTCTATTGTAATATTTTCTTGGTTTCTCGAAACTATTTATAGTGAAACATTAATCACGAAAGAGACTCTTTCTGGTGAATAAATAAGAGATCTAAAGTTCAAATATTATTTTCAAAAAATAAAATAATAAAACAAAAGTTTTTGTCTGCCATCATATACAACACAGAAAATATTTTTATCTCCTCAGTTCAATAAGATACACAAGGGAGCATTCAGTCACTTGGTTGCCCCATTTTTTTTAGTAAACTTAGGCCAAACAGAATTATTTTCCTCAGTTCATTTTAAAACTGAACACAATTTTTTTTTTAAAGCTATAAAAGGCCCTCATGTCAAAATATTAAGCTCTCTGGTAACTGGCGCCTTAAGGCATCAGTCTGAGCAATCAAAATCAGCTCTGAGGGGAACCCACTTACCAAAAGCACATCCTGATCTCTCTCCAGAATTCATTTTGCAACCCAATCAACACACAAATTTCCTTCACGATAAGTGTGAGAGACTTGGTGAACATCCATTCCATTCAGCATCAACCACCGACGGCCCATCCACAACCTCACATTTCAGCGCTTGGACAATAGAGAGAGAATCACCCGCCAACCACGCACGCACACAAAAAAAAAAAAGTGACTCTTCAGCAGTCTAATAGCTTCCCAGGCTACCCGCAGCTCTGCTTCTGTAACCAACCACATTCACATGCCTGCACAGCAACAAGAAGCAGACTCCCAACATAATTTCTAATTACACGTGCCGCCGCCGCCGCCACCACCCCCTCACTCCCCCATCATTGCATCAAAGTTAGCCTTAACAACATGCAGTGGCGGTGGAGTCCAACATACCTGGAAGCCCCAGAACCAACACAGTTTTCTTTGAGCCAACAACACATCTAATCTCTCAATAACTTGAGCTCTATTCTGCTGGCCAATGACACCCTCCGACCGTCGCTCACCATTGAAAGCCCATTCATTTCTCTGCCTCCAAGTCTCCCATGCAATATAAAGAACAAAGCAGCGTCTTCTTCTTACCTGTTCTTTGCGCGACCGAGCCATCATCTTCAAATGCTCATACCGGAAGTTGGATTGAAGCTTTTGTTGGAATGCAACCTCTAACAAACTTCCAGACCCAAGATCTGATCTATTGATAGCAAGGTAATCTCCATACCCACTTCAAATACATCGAGGCTCCAGATTGAGAATTCACAGTGATAAGCCTATAAGCTTTACTCACCGAATATTCACCCAAATCATCACCAATAAATCTCAAATGGTCCACCATTGGGGCATGAGGAATGGGAATGATAGAAATTATTTAGGCAATCTCTTTACCCACCCTGTCAATGAGCCGATTTTGATCCAATTTCTGATCAATTGTAATGAATTCTTGGACTGTTGCCGCCTCCGCTTCAGTTGCTGATCCCTGCAAACTGGGTCAAAACTTCAATGGAATAGAACTTACCCAAGGATCTGTCAAAAGCTTAATGGAGGACCCATCTCCCACTTCCTACTTCGAACCTTGTCTGAGAACTTCCCGACCACCAACCACTGCCTTCCACGCTTGAGCCTGTTCGCCGTAATTGCAATTCTCACACATTGCTTGCAGGATGATACTTATGCTTAATCACTTTGCCCACGAGGATGAAGGATTATCAGGGAACTTGACTAATTGTTTCCCCATGAGAGCCTGAAGAAAATGCTTCATAAGCCTAAAGCCCAGACCCCCCCTCCTCTTTACTTATGCACACTCCATCCTACGCTGCAAGCACCAATCCGCTTCCATCACCATCCCTACTCCACAGAAATCTTCTGCAATATGCATCAACCTTATCCAAACAGTTTTTAGTACCCGCCCACAAGATACAAGATAAATTGGTAGTGATTGTAGAATGGACTGCACCAAGGTGATCTTGCTTGCAAAGGAGAGAAGCCTACCTTTCCATGATGAAAGTTTGGATCTAATTCTTTCCAACAAAGACTCAAAAGCAGACACCGAGAGACGCTTCATGTAACACCCCGATTATTTAAATTTGAATTTAACACTTTAACCCTTGATTTAAGAGAGATTTCTAAGGAAGGGGCCGGCGGGAGCCGGTGGGAGGGGGAAGACGGTGTTGTCGTTGTGTATATATATACACATTTCGAAGGAAGGAACCGGCGGGAGCCCGTAGGAAGAGAAGACAGAGAATTTTTTACACCTCTATTGTCGGTTGTATATACATATGAGTAATGTATGCGGTGTAGTTCAGTGAAATAATATGTGAACGTTGTGACGTGTGACGTTGATATTATGATATGAGAAGTATGATATGATTATGTGATATACAAATATGCTTTATAATGCATGTGTTATCTGAATGCATAAACTATGTTTATAACTTAACTATGGTGATTGGTGTATTATAGTGTGGAATACAAGACACATGAGTAATATATGCTATGTATACATAAGACGAGTTCAAACAGCTAAACAAAAATTTATTTTATACAACTCATAAATCTTATCATACGAAAAATGAAAATTCAAGAAAGGAATTGAAAATTTATGACCATAAAAGTCTGATCATCCTCGAAGATTTTGAAGACTATTGTCTTAATTATTAAACCATGGGATATCATTGATTTTTTCTGCTTTCTTTATTCTTTCAAATTTACCCTTATTACTTGAATATTCATACTTCTCATTGATATTTTATCATTTCTTGATTCCTTCCTACTCTACTCACTGAGCTGTCGAGCTCACTCCTCCTCAGATTGGTATATTGCAGGTTGCTTTGAGCCAAGAGTCCGGTTTAAACTGCGCGGAGTTCGTTTTAGATCAATCTAATCTCTTTTTGTTGAATCTAATTATGTTGTATTTTTAGAGTAATTGTGCTTGTAGATGGTATGTATTGAATGTGGGATAGATAATTAATATTGTATATATATAGAGAACTGTTGCAGTAATTTCATTTCAAGTTGGCATTAGAGATACTTTTACTGGTTTATGATATCGAGATGTGTAATATCAATGTGATGATCAAGATAAGTTAAAATTTATCAATTTTGAATGCTGAGAGGAGTACTCTCGAGCTTATATTATTATGCTTCCACATAAGTAGGCGATGTCAAGCCAAAATATCTTTATGATTGCGTGGATGATTTCTGAGTTCAGTATGTATTTGGATTGAGGATAAGTAGGCCAATGTTAGCTGAAAGTATTGTGATTATATTGTATATCAGGTCATGTCAATATTTACAAAGGAGGTGCTGCCAAAATTTTCAAGGATTAGAAATGATTAGATGATCTATCAGTTTAAAGGAATGTTCATGTTAATTGAGGATTTTAGAAAACTCGGACCGTTACACCCTCAGTGTAATATTTGCTACTTTACAAAAAATTTTAGAACTGTTCTGAGCTAGTTAAATTTGGACCCGCTTAAAATATTAATTAAATAATATTAATTCCGTCTTTACTTCTCCTCTAATTTCCCCTTTTCTTCCCCCATAAGCTATCCACATCCTCCACCGTCTTAACCCACCGACCTTCCCTCTCTTGAAATCTCCCTCCCTCCCTCCCTCTCTCTCAGTTTCCCTCTTTCTCACTCTATCTTACATCCCTCTCTAACTATCTCTCCATCTCACTCTGTCTCTCTCAAACACTTTCTCTCCCTCATAACTCTTCTTCTCTCTCTTCCTACCACTGCTGGCAGTTAGGACTGCCGCCGGTCAGGCCCAGCCGACCGCCATCCCATACCTTCTCTCTTCTCTCTTCTCTCTCCTCTCCCCTCTCAAGCTCTCTCCCTCTCTCTTATTCTCACTTTCTCTCTCTTGCTCTCCCTTTTCTCTTTTTATTTCTTTTCCCGCCTCCACCTTGGCCCACGCCTCCCTGTCCCTGACTCTCGCAGGTGACCGTAGCGCTGCCTAGCCACCCGCCGAACCACCTCTCCTCTTTTGTTCTTCTTCTTCTTCTTTCCCATCTTCTCCTTCCAAGTCTGCTTCTCTCCCTCTCTTCTTGCAACCCGACTGCCAATGAAGCTCTGGCTGCCGCCGTCGCCACCGGTGGGCCGCCGCACCCGCGCAGCCGCGCGGCCATGTCCAGGTCACTGCTGGCCACCGCCCCTCCCCTACTTCTATCTCTTGTTCTTTCTCTCTCTTTTCCCTTTTGAATCCAAACCCAATAGCCTATTAATCCTAACCTATTAACCCATACCCAATAACACGAAACCCATTCAATTAAGTTTTGGGTTCAGTTTGTGGATCTGATCTGACCCGGTTGTAATCCAAATCCGAATCATTATAAAGGTAATTTTTCATAAAAACCCCTGCCTATTTATTATATTTACAATTTAGATCATTTTATTACATAATTATTATTTTATTGATTTTATTGTTCGGACATTATCATCAGAGTCTAGAGTTCGATTTGAACGATTTTCGAGTTGTTACATCATAGGAAGACAAGCTACATTCTCTGTACTAATTATGTGAGTGTTTTTCTTTTATAGATTATATTTTATCTTGTTGAATGTAATTATTTGATTGCTTTAATTAATAAAACATGATTATTCGTAAATCACTGTAAATATTATTTATTAAATTGTAATTAATTGATAATCACTATAATTAGAATATGCATCTTTTAAACATGTTCAATAAAATAATAATTTATTTTGTTTCTTGATTTAATATAAACACATGCCAATTATATATATATTTATGTTAAGTAATTAAAAGATATTGATAAAGAAAATTCAAATTTACAAATAAATTAATAATTTTAATATAGTAACCTAGATCATTGTGTTTATTTACTTTGTGATATCGATCACGTTAATAATAGTGAGATTATTATAACAAATACTGATATATAAATATATATTATTGACACATGTTCCTTTACATATATCACATTGATACTGTCACCATTACACGGTTATTCTATTACACTGAACCACTGTTATTTTATGTACTTGTATCAACGTTACACGGACATTGATATTTACAAGTACTTGTATCATCTAGTACACCTGATACTCCAATACACTAGATATTGTATTTCATGTATACACTTGTTACCTTTGACACTGTTATTTCATGTGTTTCTCTCTCCGTTACACAGCTACTGTTACACTGAACACTATTATTTCATGTCCATATACCACTGATACACGGATACGCTATTCCACTGGATAACATTATTTCATATATTTGTATCACCGCTACTCGAATATTCTGTACACAGTTATTTCATATTCTTATAACACTGTTACATAAATTCACTGAGTACATGTGTTGATTATTTCTATATTTCTTTTGCATGGATCACTATTCTTGTTACATGAACATTTCTATATTCTTATTACATAATTGTTTCCTGTTACTGATATCAATATGATACTCCTATTACTGGACATGAGTGCTGTTGATATGCGATGTGTGAAATTAAGTGCCACATAGATCTAAGCCCACCTCTAGAATCTCACATCACTTGTTTCTCGTTATCTTGTTTCATGATATCAACAAAGCTCGTGTCTTATTATCGTATTATATGTACCACGCACTGTTCT
Organism: Agave tequilana; assembly: GCA_038442645.1. Lineage (NCBI taxonomy): Eukaryota > Viridiplantae > Streptophyta > Magnoliopsida > Asparagales > Asparagaceae > Agave > Agave tequilana. Next base: position 93,446 of record JAVJIF010003366.1, on the reverse strand, counting down.
TATTCCTGATATACTGTGTAGTTTAAAGATAATTAATATAACATGGGGATGAGGAAGACTTGACGATTGACTAAATATTATCGGGTGGATGTCCTAAATTCATGTTTATCCCACTGCAGGGGATGATAGTGCTGGCTACCGATTGTATATAATTTCATGAGCTCCTATTTCTTGTCCCCTCGTAGAGGAGGGCCCTGGGTTTTGAACAGCCAGGGTTCTGTTTAGGGCGTGATCCTGAGATGCATGGGGTACACTCACCTGATTAGAGTTCCGCGATTATTGAGTTTCCAAATAACATAATAAAATAGTATAAACGATAACAACATTGGGAATACTTGTTATTTGTCACTTTCTCGTTTGAATAATGGTACCTGTATGCCTTAGTCGGATGAGTTCGGCTGGAGTACAGGCTCTAGTATTAATTGTCAGTGATGTGAGACACTGGAATAGATTGATTAAAATACCAAGCAGTACTGATTGTTATTATTGTATAAATCACATGACTTGCTCGGGACATGTATATTATTATTCATTCATACTTTTTATAGTTCTCGATATATTATCTACCACTGTGTCATATGTATACCTTACACTTCAAGTGCAGACACACTATTCATGTACACTTACTCTGTATTTCATGTATTCTCTATTTCCTATATACTTTGTAGATACCCTGTTACTGTATAAGCATAACAATGTAATATGGTTGATCTGCGTGCTTCATGTCTACATGTTCATATTCATCATGACACAATCATGCTACTGTTACTACTAGGTTAAATAAGAAATATTAAATAATTAAAATTTACTACATGTTACTTAAACACATTGATTTGATTAGAAAATCACTCAATACTGTATCATATACGCAAATTGAGAATAATATATAAATGGTATCTCTTATTGATTATAATAATATAATCTCTCAATATGACTTACTTATTATTTTATTTATTTACTGTATATATTATTATTTGGTAGCACGGCCCGAACATGTTAATTGATATTAATGATATAGAATTGGATAATCTTATAGAGGTAACATTGTTATAACATATTAGGCATTAATAGTGTTAAGTGCTAATATGACATTTATACTTATATACCGATTGTTAGTATAATTATATTGTATCACTAGTATTTAAACATGTACTATATATATTATCGTGATTGTACTACTATTATATAAATTACTGCTTTTTTCATTTTACCACTCACTAAGCCGCTTTCTGACAACCCTGAGTTTGCATGCCCAGGTTGGAGATCTGAGATATCAGACTACCTGATATTTCATTGAATTTTAGTAGGAGACTCGACGTCTTTATTATTCATAGGTATTGTTATTATTCTATCTTTATTTTTTTATTTATTTCTGTTTTCGTATCTATCATGATCACTGACTCATTGCAAGTATTCTTGTATTTATTAAAGTTAGAATTATTATGTATATTGTATTAATTTTTCTGTATTAACGCTTAGCATACGTGTATCAGGGTATTATCGCTCTACGTATGTACATCACCACAGTGTCCCCGTATTGCGGGATCGGGGCGTTACAGTGAACAATAAGGTCATGCCTCCGTAAAGTGTTCTCTGATAAGAAGATCTTTGTTTGCTTCAGCGTCGCAAACATGTTTGATGGTGGTAGGGCTGGATGGGTAAAAGCTGGATTATCTATATTTTTTACAAAATAGTAAACACAAAAGTGTAATAGAACTCGTTACTCTTATTAGATATAATCAAGTGTGTATTTGAATGTATATATTCAGAATGGAATGGAATGATATGGAATAAATATGTGTGTATTTCTTTGGGAATTTCATTCTTGTTTAGATCTTGTCTGGCTTGTTTTACCATTGGTTTTGGAATAGATGTGATCATTCCTTCTTTGCAATGCTGACTTTTTAATTCTGGAGTGTTTGATTTGGCAAAGGAAAGGTTTGCTAAGTTTGCAGCGTTGTTCCCGAGTGGGGGGTAGTCCCTTCAACGGTATGTGCAAATTTTTAGCCTCAAGTAGGGAGAATCCTAGCAGTGAAATTGGATTCACATGTGCTTCTGAGTAGGGTGTGATCCAACAACGTAGCTATGAATTTGGGACTCTGAAAGGGAAAAATTCATACAACAGAGTGGGCTTCCGAGTGGGAAAAATCCCAGCAGTTGAGTGTGAAATTTTGTAGGGTTCTGAGTGGGAGAAATCCCAAAGCAGATGGGTGATACGCATACAAGTACGAGTGATACAACTTGAATTAAATGTTAGATGCAATATTATAAGAAAATGAAAGGAGTAAATTCAATAGATCTGTCCAACAGGACTATATATGCTTAACTTTTAATCACATGAAACTAGTACGTCGAAAGGATAATTCAATAAGAAAACCCTCATGTATATAACATGTGTCTCATGTGGTTATAGGCTAAACATGCTCAATCATATTATCTCGAGATGAGCAACACATGCACACATTCACAAAGGTAATGTTGGGATAATACTTAAGCGATCTTCTCTGATATCCTTGATGTTTCCAGCCTGTAATTGATTGCGGAAAAACAGAGGTAAGTTAGGGTTAGAAGGATGTTATCTGAATGTTTGTTAAGTCCCTGCCTTTCACAATATATCCGCGATAGTTAGGACTAAAGCTGGTCGAACCTCAAGGAGAGATGCGATGGAAGCATTTTGGTATTGTTGCCTTCTAATGATCTTCTCTATTGTTAGAACTTAGAAAGAGAAAAGATGAATTGTATTGGGAGAAAGTGTTAACCTAAAAGAAAAGTTCATAACTCACTAATAATCGACCACCATACATGCTAACGCTAGATAGATAATTACTTCACTTCAAATCCTAAACATGATATTTCACTACAAGATCTAGTAAGATACATAGGATAGAAACTAGGGTAGGGTTGATATAGCACTAACCAAAATGTAACATTATAATATCAAGATTGTCGGTCAAGTATAGAGTAAGAAAGATCATTAGAAAGTACAAGCAAATCTTTAAGTCTAAAACTTATTAAAGTTGAACATTAAAATATTAAGATCTTTATCAAGTATAGATTAAGAAGAACAATTAAAAAGTGTTTAACTTAGTTACTTATTGTAACGGTACCAGGTTTAATTACCTTAAAATTTCATAATCATCAACCTTATTGCTCGTTAATCAGAATATACTAAAGAAATTTCGGCAACATCTCCTCTGAAATATAGAATCCATCTCAATACAATAATTTAGATTTCGGTTAACATCAGCCTACATATAAATCTCATTTTCATCATATAGTTCATCACAAGGTCCATCAAGTAAACATATACATAAGAGTGCTTCCGTGATATAATATTCTAACTCACAGTGACTAATAACATCAGAGTTTACAAAAAGAATCACATTCTACAATAAATACATACGTCATCTTAGGAGAACATCCTTTCAGCTCTAAGTCGGACCTTCGCCTTACCATGACCTGAAAATATCAATCTGTGGTGGGGTGAGCTCAACAGCTCAGTGAGTGAAGTCATTCAAAATAGAGTTTGTATTATACTACCATTATACTTCAAGTATTATGCAGTTGAGCAATGTCAAAAATTAGTTTCAATACTTTCTACTTGTGGTTGATACTGCAACTTATGAATCATAGACTCTTTCTATTATCTGATCTTCTAATATATATTCTTCTGGGTACACGTGACTAATATTTCATTAACATACAATCTCAATGATTTTGTAATACTTGACCTACTCGTTAGTCTCTTATAATCACCTCTCCGATTTCCAGTTTATAACATATTCGTATTTCATATATATAGTCATGGTCACAGCATAACTCTTAGAGAGCCTAATCTTACTCACTAGATTAGTTACAGTTCAATATTGCACCTACCCTAATATACGTATGACATCACACACTACTTATAATAGTATCCAACTATAATTGTGTTCATATATGAAGAAGTATGAGACACTCACATCCATATACTGGATGTCACAACAATCTATTTACCCGATGTCATAGACAACTATATACATACACTAGGTGACATACATATTAACATACTTAATTCGAATATCATAAACAATCATATTCATATACCGGATATCATAAACAATCATATGATATACTAGGTGCCATACCTATTAACATGCATCATTTGGATATCATAATAATCATATCCATATACCGAATATTACGAACAATCATATGCATATACTAGGTGTCATACCTATTAACATCTATAATTCGGATATCATAACAATCATATCCATATACCGGATATCATAAACAATCATATGCATATACTAGGTGTGATACCTATTAACATTCATAATTCGGATATCGTAATAATCATATTCATATACTGGATATCATAAATATATATTCAAGCATACTTTAATAAAATAATATCAATACTCCCCTTCAATCACCTCCGGTTCAACCCGGTCCTTTCCTCTGAAACAATAGATAATAACAATAAATAACAACAATACTCCCCTTCGGTCACCTCAGGTTAAACCCATTCCCTTCCTCCAATACAATAAATAACAGCAATACTCTCCTTCGGTCACCTCCGGTTAAACCCGGTCTGTAGACTGTCTAAAAATCATTAAAGACGAGTCATCAAAAAGTAGAGTCTAAACTCCAGACGCAGGGCTAATCATTGCCATCACTGCAACACGAAGACGCGAGGGTCGAAACCCGCGTCTCAGTATCACTGCAGCACCAAGACGCGAGGGTCGAAACCCGCGTCTCAGCATCACTGCAGTATCAAGGCGCGAGGATCGAAACCCGCATCTTAGTATCACTGCAGTATCAAGACGCGAGGGTCGAAGCCCGCGTCTCAGCATCACTGCAGCACCAAGACGTGAGGGTCAAAACTTGCGTCTCAGTTATAACTGCCCTCGTTATTGGGTCAATTACTGCCCACGTAATGAGGAAGTTAACCCCCCCATTATGGAGCATTTTTAGGGGGCACGTGCACCCCTGAAACCTCTATAAATAGCCCCGTTTGCTATGGATAAGGGGTCGGTCGAGGAGATAATTCTTGGAAGAGAATTTCACTTGTGAGCTGTAGAAGCACCAAGACTTCCACTGAAAATAAAGAGAGTTCAACTCTTCGAACAACTTGTTGCGTACAGTTAATCTTTGCCTACAATCTCTTTGAGGTTCTTGGTCGACAGGAGCTGTGTTACTCCGTCTGCTATCCAATGAGAGGATTCCCAAGAGGTCCTGACATTCACCCGGTCAACGAAAAACAAGTTTTACTTTCTACCGTCACACCAAGAATCCAGCATTAAACAAAGGGGAGATTCAATTGTGAACATCTTCCCTCCCTTGTAGTCAGAGTGTTAATATGTTGTAATCTTTCATTTGATTTAAGGAAATTTTACGAGGATCTTTCTCCCACCAAACAAGAGATGGCGACTCCGCTGGGGATTACTTTCTCTACTGACGAGCAAGTTGTGGCGCAAGGTGACGTTACCTGTATGGGAAAAACGGTCGAATCACTTGTCATGAATTCGACTAGGTGAAGTATGAAGAGTTCCTCTCTTCCGGCTCCAAGAGCCCAAAGGCGCGGGTCTACCGAAAGGTCTCTTTGGGGATTTGCTCTCAAGTCCGCTCTGAGATCCTCTCAGACGCGATTGGTGAGAAGGATGTCGTGGCTAATCGCATCATGCGTAACGCCTGCATTAACGTCTCTCAGGAGGCCCACGTGGTTAATGTTCCTGATGTTCAACCTGTTCATCCCCTTCCTCAACGCCAGGTTACCGGGTGTTCCCTTCAATCCACACGACGTAACCGGAATGCCGAGCAGCGACAGAGGCAGCGTATGCGTCAACTACAAGTTGGAACAACAGTTTGTCCAATAGAGGTAAGATGCGAGGTTCAGACCGGCGTCTCTTCTGAACCATGTCGGATGCGTGAAGTACGCGTTTGGCAACCTAAACGTGAGATTCACCAAGCTCGTGTTTTTGAAGCACCGCTTCCTAAACGCCACAAGCAGCAATACGAAGTCTGTGCTCTTTGTCAAAGACACGAGACCCGCGCCTCTGTGCGCGGGACCCAGCAGCCCTGCGTTTCTCAAGCATCTCTATCCAGATGCGACAATCGGCAACACGAAAGCCGCGTCTCTTCTCAGCAGAGACGCCAGACTCGCGTTCCAGAGCCGCAACGCAGGAGTTGTGTTCATGAGCCCCACGTCTCAGAACCTTGCGTCTCAGCTTTGCGAAGCAAGGAGAACTCTCGCAAGTTGAAAAACCCTCGACAATCCGAGGCTAATCTCTGCGATCCCCCTCCAACGGATCTAAGAGATTATTTGACAAGGAAGAGAAGTGCTAGTCGGATTACTCCATGGTGTTGCTGCGAACGGCTTATCACAATGCTCTCTGAGTGCCATTGCAGTTCGCGTGCAAGCCAGCAGTCTAAATTCAGACAGCTGACTCTAGCTCCTCGATTAGCTAAAAGAAATTGCTCCCACAGAAGGAGGACTTTCTCTGACACTGAGTACCCTGAAATCACTGCAAACATGACAAGCAAGAGTAGGGGAAAGCAACCTGTGGTCAGCTCCGACGAGTCTGACACAGAACCAGAAGGAGTGTACCGGCATACTCACACTTGGACTGGGGTAATTGTCCCGATCAATTACAGTGCCCTGGCTCAGGGCATTGAAGTAAATGACTCGCATTTCGCTATTGCAGAGTCACAGGCTTCGAACTCTTTCATAGAGAAGGAGGCCTTTATATACATGACAAATACTCCTGAGAAGACAGCCAGGCGCTTGGAGCAGCAAGCCCAGGTCCAGAAGGAGCAATTCGAGATGATTCGTGCTCAACAAGAATCTATCGATACCCTCAAGCAGATATTGGCACAATTGCTTGAAGACAAGAGGAAGTCAACCGACAAAGCTTCCTCTAAAAAGTCTAGAGGCAAACGAAAAGAGGGAGAAAGCTCAATTTCTGTACATATTGAGGAGAAAGAGCAATCTATTTCTGGCTCGTGTAAATCCTCATCTAAAGAGAAAGATAACCAGGACCATGGAGGGGTTCATTCTAAAAGAATGAATCAATTAGAGTAACGTCTCGAGGCCCTTACTAATCTGAAGGGCCTCCAAGAAGCAGGAGTGGTCCGGTCATATCCAGCTGAGTGGGACCTTGCTCCATACCCTCCCAAGTTCAAAGCTCCGACCCTCTAAGCATTCGACGACAAAGGGTCACCGAACCAACATATCTACTACTTTAAGTCTCAGACGGGGAACATGGTAGATAACGATGCCATCTTGGCATGTTTGTTCATTGGCACCCTAAAAGGGCTCGCTTTTGAATGGTTCATGAAGCTCCTAGAAGGCTCCATTAAAAATTGGGACAATTTGGAGAAGCTCTTCCTGACACGCTTCTTTAAAGACGACTCGAAGGTCACAATGCCTACGCTTTTGGCTACAAAGCAGCGAAAGGGGGAGTCCATCAAATCATTTGTAGAAAGATTTCAGAATGTAGCACTCCGATGTCCTAGCGGTATGACCCAGGTCACCCTGGTGGAGACATGCCGCCACAATCTACAAACTTCGCTCCTTACCCAAATAGGAGTTGCTGAAAGCCGCACCTGAAAACAATTAGTCCAACAAGGTGAACAGGCTGAAGAAATTGTCGCCAGGGTTAGGACAGAAGAAAACAAGCCCAGACCCGAAAGGTCGACAAGGCGTGCGCCAGACGCGTCCCTTCAAACAAAAAGGAAGGATAATTTGGCGACAGAAGTCAAATCCCCTGGCAAGCCTCAACCGGTTAAGGGAAGTGGCTCCTCAAGTCAGTCACGCGCTAGTAAGCAGTATTCCTTCAAGGACGAATATGTTGATTCGCTACTCAAATTACTTAATAAGAGTAACAGATTGAAGCTTCCTAAAGCTAGACGTCCTGAAGAAGTCGGTAAAACCGATAATCCCAACTACTGCCTGTATCATAGGATGCTGGGACACCCCCACCAAGAGCTGTTATGTCTTCAAAGACATCCTTCAGGCTCTGATTGACGCAGAGGTACTAAAACTCCGTCCAGAGCAGAAGCAAGTGACGGCTTATATGACATCATTCCTCCAGTTTGGAAGACAACCTCCAACACCCTCTGGAGTAGTCCCCATCCCAAAAGGGGAACTAAGAATGATCAACATAGACCCTCACCATCAGTGAGAGAAGGGTCTTGTACCTGCCCCCAAACCTCAGGGGGAAATCATATGGGTTCATCCTGACCTTATGGATGGCCAGCAATGGACCACTGTTACCAGCAGAAGATCCAAAGGTAAGGCGAAGGCTTCGTCCTGCAATGTGGTGTGCGTTTCTTCCCGCAAAGCAGAAACTGATGTTCCCTCACTGACTGATTCAGAAGAGGAAACAATAGTTCTCGCTGCAGAACCCAATCAACTTGTGCGAAAACTCGTTCGGGCCATTCATATTTGAAAAAGTATGACGAAATGGCAACAATCCCTCCAAAACTCGCTACAGAGTCAGCCAAGCCCTCCACAAAACAACCTGTAGAGAGACAGAAAGAGCTTCGATTTTCTAAACCTCTCTCAAAAGACAATGCGGAAGGATCCATAACACCTTACCGCTTTGACGTCCTGACTCAACTGGCCAATATCCCGGCCCGAATTACTCTTTACGAGCTCCTGAGGCTATCAAAGTCAACCAAAGAAGCTTTGAGAGAGGCTCTAGCTGACGCTGAGGTTTTCATGACCCAGGTGCCGGTTGGATCACGGGAGGAAGATGTAGAGGATTGCCTCCATGCCTCCCAAAATGCTCCCTGCATCACTTTCACGGCGGATGATATGCAGGTTAAAGGGAAACATGATCGACCCCTATACTTCACAGGGTACATTGGATCATCTAAAGTAAGCCGCGTTCAGGTAGATCCAGGGTCCGCATTGAGCATTATGCCTCGTCGGGTCATGCAACATTTAGGGATTCCTACCCACCGGTTGAGCGCCACCCAGACTACCATTTATGGGTTCAATGCCAATGGTACTCGCCCAATGGGGAAGATCAAGCTCAAATGTCAAATTAGAAACTTAAAGTCAGAAGTGACTGCTACGTGATCGATGCCGACACCTCATACAATTTGCTGCTGGGACGACCATGGATTCATCGTAATTCCATCATTCCCTCAACTCTCCACCAAGTCATGAAATACATCGACGAGAGTGGAAAGGTACGAACGCTGATTGCTGAAAGGCATCCGTACAAGGGAGTTGAGAACTATTTCACACTCTCTCCTGTATCGGGACTCTGTGGAAACAAACGAAATCCCGCAACCAGAGGAGTCAGACTCTGGTAATGAAGCTGACACCGAGAGAAAGAAGAGTGCATATGGGAGCTAGCTCCACTTGTAACGAGCATTAATAAGCTCAATGTTGATAACATCGCCAATGATGTAGGTGGATGGTATATTAATGAAGAATTAGATTTGGCTTATTTTTCTGTGTTCGCTTCTGATTCAGTGCCCTCAGACACTAGTACTGAAGTGGATGATGACCCCTAGTCGGCAATGGATGCTTTGACATCATTGCATGTACCAGTGAAATCATCCTTCGAGACGTACCAAGATGCCGGTGATGCGCAAGAATCAATATTCATGGTTCCAGCAAGACGGAAAGGCCAAAAACTAATTCTTTTTGGACAAATCAAATCCGAGCCGATGTCTCGTGAAGAATCAGAAAGCGAGAAGGAACCCCCTCAGTTCGTTCATTATGAGCCAAATGTACTCAGAATGATGGAAAGCATGGGGTATTATCTGACAAACGGTCCTGAGTTGAACTTCGGCAAAGGAAGGAGAACACTACTCTGATCTTTCGCTCCAAAAGGGAAAACCCCTGATTATTATCATCGAACTCGCAGGGGGTTGGGCTATGTGTCAACTCCGATCCCATCAGCCTCTAAATCTGAAGAGTCATTATGCCATAATTACTCATCGGGCACGTCATCGTGGGAGTCTGATGTTAGTGTTGGTAACATCTTCAGAGAACTTTCAGTGAATATGATTTCAACCAGCCGCCTGAAAGATAGAGATGAAGAAATGATCCAATCTGATACAGATCCTTAGATCAAACACTTAAATACTCTTGGGATACTCGTTTTGAACAGCGCGAGTTACCCACGGAGGATAAGGTTGCTCAGATTAATCTAGGAGATGAGGCTAATCCTAAGCCCATCTTTATAAGTGAAAGCCTGTCACCCTCCGAGAAAGAAGATTTAATATCTATTGTGCGAGAATATATAGATGTTTTCGCCTGGAATTACGAGGACATGCCTGGACTTGATCCTCGAGTGGCTATGTATCGCCTCAACATTAATTCGGACGTAAAGCCAGTCAAACAACAGCAATGACGGTTCCGTCCAGAAGTAATGGAGGCAATTCAGTCAGAAGTCAAAAAACTTATAGACTCTGGCTTCATTAGGGAAGAACAACATCCTGATTGGGTAGCCAATAACGTCCTCGTTGCTAAAAAGAATGGAAAGATCCGGATTTGCATTGATTTTCGCGATCTAAACGAGACATGTCAAAAGGACGAATCTTCTCTCCCAATCACGGATGTCATGATTGACAATACGTTTGGATTCGAGCGAACGTCCTTCATGGATGGATTCTCAGGGTATAACCAAATCAAAATGTATCCTAATGATGAAAAACATACTTCTTTCAGAACACCAGTGGGGGTATACTGCTACACCATCATGCCCTTCGGACTGAAGAATGCGGGGGCTACATATCAGAGAGCTATGAATGCCATTTTCCACGAGCACATGCGTTAAAACGATAGAATACTATGTTGACGACATTGCAGTAATTAGTCGCGCCAAAGGTGATCACTAGCCGATTTGAAAGCTATCTTCGACATCATGCGGGCCCATCAGTTGAAGATGAACCCGCCAAATCCTTCCTGCGGGTGGCCAGCGGCAAATTCCTAGGGTTCGTGGTAACTTCCATAGGAATTCATTTGGACCCGAAAAAAGTTCGCGCTATTCAGAAGATGCAACCTCCGCGGAATCTCAGAGAACTTAGGGGATTGCAGGGACGATTGGCATACATCCGAAGGTTCATCTCAAATCTCTCCAGACGATGCCAACCCTTTACCAAATTAATGAAAAAGGGTGTCTCGTTCATTTGGGATAATGCTTGCCAACAAGCGTTTGAGGAAATCAAACGATACCTCACGCAACCACTAGTCCTTACAGCTCCGGTGTCCGGAAGACCTTTCCTGATATACGTCCGAGCAATGGATCATTCTCTAGGAGCTTTACTAGCTCAGAACAATGATCAAGGACACGAGCAAGCAATCTATTATTTAAGTAGAACTATGATCGGGGCCGAACATCGATACAACCCGATCAGAAGGAATGTTTGGCATTGGTGTTCGCTGTTCAGAAAATGCGACACTACTTGGTAGGCCAAACTATAAACGTCATATCAAAGGTTAACCCTTTGAGGCTACTCATGACAAAGCCATCGTCGTTAAACGGCCGTTGGCAAAATGGGCCATACTGCTATCCCAATATAAAATGCGCTTTTTATCACAAAAAGCCGTGAAGGGACAAGCTGTGGAGGATTTCCTGGCTGAGCATTCAGATCCGAGGACAACCGAACTTTACGAGGATCTCCCAGACGAGGTCGCTGAAGTTTGTCTAACCCAGACATCTTTTGAAAGACAAGTGTGGTAACTTTTCTTTGACGGTGCATCGAGAACAGGCTTGAAAGGACATGTCATAGCAGGAGTAGGGATAGTACTTGTCTCCCCACAGAACTATGTGATTCCTCGAGCCTTCTCATTAACCGAGTCCTGTTCCAACAATGTAGCGGAGTACAATGCCCTTTTGATTAGAATGCGACTTGCCGATGAGATTGGCGTTAAAAATCTCGAGGCATATGGTGACTCTAAACTTATCGTCAACCAAGTTCGTGGGGAGTACGAAGTCAGACATGAAGATCTAGTACCCAATTACAATGCAACTGTCCACATGGCTGAGAGATTTATAAACTTTTACAACAACCATGTACCCCGCCAGCAAAATGCGCATGCAGATGCACTGGCGTCTCTCGCTGCCTCTTTAGCCCTTCCAGCTGGAGTAGTAGAGAAAATACTTGTCCACAGTCACGACCTGTATTGCCCAAGAATCGCTTCTGAGGATTACCAGAAGCTGACAGGAGACTGTCAAGTCAAAGAAGCTCTTGAATCGTCAACCGGCTCAGAGCCTAGAGACTGGCGATTCCCTTATATTGATTATGTCTTGTACGACATCCTGCCTGATGATACCAAAGAAGCAGCTGCCATTAGAAGGAAAGCCCCCAAATTCTACTATAATGCGATCACGCGAACACTGTATCATCGGTCGCATGACTGGATCTTGCTTCGTTGTCTATCACAAAAAAAGGCACAGGAGGTATTGAAAGAAACCCATGACGACATGTGTGGAGCCCATCAATCTGGTCTAAAACTTGGGGATCAACTCCAAAGGTTGGGATATTATTGGCCTAAGATGATCCCTACCGCCATCACTTATGCCAAAAGATGTCACGCCTGCCAAGTGCATGGCGATTTCATCCATCAAGCATCAGGACACCTCCACTCTACAACTTCTACCTGGCCATTTGAGATGTGGGGCATGACGTAGTTGGCCCTATCAGCCCACCATCATCAAAAGGACATCGGTTCATTTTAGCCATAACCGATTACTTCTCTAAATGGGCTGAAGTCATTCCTTTGAAGGAGGTAAAGTCATCTGATGTGATCAAATTCGTTAAACATCACGTCATCTACCGCTTTGGTGTACCTCGGCGAATTGTCCATGACAATGGACCCCAGTTCGTCAGTCAGGCTTTTCAGAGGTTCTGCACTAAGTTCAGAATCCAGAGTGTGTCCTCAACGGCATACTACCCCGCCGCTAACAGTCTTGCAGAATCTTTCAACAAGACCATTGGCAAGCTTCTCAAGAAATTCATCTCGAAAAGTCAGCGTGACTGGGACGACAAATTAGTTGAATGCTTATTGGCCTATCGCACAACTGTTCGAACCCCAACTAAAGCTATGCAATTTTCTTTGGTATATGGGTGTGAAGTTGTGCTTTCACTAGAAATCTAAATTCCATCTCTATGTGTCGCGTTGACAGCAGAGATGACAAAGGAGGAGAAACGTCAATTGCGACTCCAAGAACTAGAGGTTTTAGACGATAAACGTCTGCAGGCCCAACAACAAATTGAGCTCTACCAAGCCCAGATTACCAGAGCCTTCAATAAGAAAGTTAAGGAGCGAACTTTCAAGAAAGGTGACTTTGTGGAAGTATCAAGGCACAAGGGTCAAAACCCGCGTCTCAGCATCACTGCAGCACCAAGACGCGAGGGTCGAAACCCGCGTCTCAGCATCACTGCAGCATGATTGAGATTTTACCTGCACACAAAATATAGAATTTTAGATTAGAAATAGAGATGTGCACGGTGCTCAATTCTATCCGCTGTAGCAATGACAGAAAAGAGGAGGATACATCGGTGTCACTCTCAACATAGGCCTCTCTCTCTTATTTACATAAAAATTGCAAAAAGAAAAAACAAAAACCTAACTACAAACTAGAAGAAAGCCTAAAAATCCTAGATTTGGCCCTGTACTGCGCTGGACGCTCTTCTCTGTTGCTCTGCAGGGGTATTTATAGGTACAAAAGGAAGTAGAGTCCAGATAGAATTCTCCTGCGAAAACAGTTGCCCAGACTCATCCATATTGCCGCGGAAATGCGGCTTTGGCCGCGTTTCCGCGGCCAGGTGTTGCCTGATGGCCACGCGCTTTCGCGCGTGGCCTCCTTTGGTCCGTCCATCTGGGTTTATCCTTCTGGAAGTTGTATCTCGACTCTTTATTTTGAATTTTCGGGATAACTTGGGAAGCAAGTTACCCTAAATCCAAATCTCTTTCAAAACGAATTTCATCCTTGCACTCTATTTATCCTCATCCTGCAAGCATTTAGGATTTAGTAGAAGTCCATCCTTTACTCTTCTTTTAATATTTGCAACTTTTGCACTTTGTAATTGCAACTTTGACATTTGATAATTGCAACTTTTCACTTGGGCTTGGACATGGGCTTTGGGCTTCTTTTGGGCTTTATTCTTTATTTAATTAATTACTCAAGGCCTGCACACATTAAATAATAAAACATTAGTAATTGTGCATAATTATAGGAATAAATATGAAAATGTGATAGTACATATAGTGATAATATGCACTTTTTACTACCTATCACAGCACCAAGACGTGAGGGTCGAAACCTGCGTCTCTGTTATAACTGCCCTCGTTATTGGGTCAATTAATGCCCACGTAATGAGGAGTTAACCCCCCATTATGGAGCATTTTTAGGAGGCACGTTCACCCCTGAAACCTCTATAAATAGCCTCGTTTGCTATGGAGAAGGGGTCGGTCGAGAAGATAATTCTTGGAAGAGAATTTCGCTTGTGAGCTGTAGAAGCACCAAGACTTTCAGTGAAAAGAGAGAGCTCAACTCTTCGAACAACTTACTGCGTACAAGTTAATCTTTACCTACAATCTCTTTAAGATTCCTGATCGACAGGAGCTGTGTTACTCCGTCTGCTATCCAAAGAGAGAATTCCCAAGAGGTCCTGACGTTCACCCGGTCAACGAAAAAAAAGATTCACTTTCCACTGCCACACCAAGAACCCAGCATTAAACAAAGGGGAGATTCAATTGTGAACATCTTCCCTCCCTTGTAGTCAGAGTGTTAATCCGTTGTAATCTTTCATTTGATTTATGGAAATTTTACGAGGATCTTTCTCCCACCAAACACGGTCCCTTCCTCCAATACAATAAATAACAGCAATGCTCCCCTTCGGTCACCACCGGTTAAACCCGGTCCCTTCCTTCAATATGATACATGACATCATATATATACTTATACACATTTCTTATCACAAAGGTATTCACATACATACCGATGTGTCACACAGTCAAGTTCATGCGATTTCATTTCTTAACTCGTTAGTTTCGAGGAATTCTTATCATATTTAAGAAGTACCAAACACACACATAAAGCATTCAACTTAATGATCCCTAATATCGTACCAGTCAAGTTCTGATTCGTAGTACCAGTATTTGCTTTTCTTAATCATAATACTTATTCACCTTTTATCATTTAATTAACATTCAGGATTTGTCATCATTTGCCTCTTTTATCCTCAGGCAAACTGCCTATTGGTTACAACTTGATTTAATTTAGAATCTTCTCACTACGTCTGATATAAGTGATAGTTACACGACAATTCTGATATTAATGAATTATTACATTTTTGGTATCATAATTATCCTTTAGTTCAAGTAAGGACTAGTTTTAGTACTTTTATTTGGTACAGCCCAGATTTATCTCAGGTTCCACCAATATTGGTATTAACGCTACTGATTTCTATACAACATGTTTTGTTACTGCTTACTTCTATCTTCTAATTTCAAGCCACACAGTCATTTACAAGCCAAATCATCATCTGCGTTCGCATATGAATCAAACTACACATATATACATGCGTACACATACACATATTACTTATCAATACTGGATCACTAATCTCATTGGCGTGACGCTCAATCTTTCATCTATATTACTAACTTTCAATTATTAAGGTAATTATCTAACTCTTACCGGTTAGATATAATCGGTATCACTATAAAGATGTGACTTTCAAGCTTAATAGGGGATTCCGATGTTCTGCTAAATCAATTTTAAGAATAATTGAAAGTCTCCGGTGTATAGAGTAGGCATACCAAAGTACTAGTTCAATTCTATCAGTATTTATTTTGTTGATATCGAATTATCCATCATAATCTATATACTTAATGTTAAGTTATCAGATTTACTCAATACTGACTCTAACTGGTTTTCACTAGTTTAATTACTCACTTGATACTTATATACCATCATCAGTCACCCATTATCTGAAAATCATCAAACTTGATCTTATTCAATAATTTTTCATTAATAATTATTAATCGTTAAAAGTACAATATCTACTTATGAGTTCTGATTCAAAAGTTTTATTTTTTCACCTCTCATCAGGTTCGATGAATCTTAGTTATTTATCCATCAAATTGCTTTCAGTTACTACCGTTCAACAACTTAATCGATGTATACAAATATGTACGCCATCAGCTGACCTTTGATGCCTCAAGTGTGCAAGTTGATACACAAAATCACGTTATGAGCATACAAACATATATATATATATATATATATATATATATATATATATATATATATATATATATATATATATATATATATATATATATATATATATATATATATATATATATATCTATATATATCATGAAACACAACAAATACGAAAATAGTATTCATCAGATCAATACTCAATATACTACATAATATTTGAGTATCCCGTGTACTTAGCTTAACAATAAGCTTTTGATGTTTAATTTATTTATCAAGCATGTCCGATAGTGCTAAGAATTCAGTTGCTCTAATTTAGTTCATTATCAATTTCTTTGATAAGTTCCATCATTATCGGTTGACGTTCACAGTTGCTAATTAGCCGAGATATCCCGATCCCATCCGAGTTATCAATTACATATATCTCATTTAACAAAGTTTTCTATATCACGGTTACATCGAGTTACTCGAAGAAGATTTCTAATTCCATTTACTTAGTTCAATTCTAATATCAACTTCGGATTTTGCTTATACCAATATCAACATAACTGATTCTATAATTATCCAATCATGGTTGATGGGTCTCAAGTGATCTTTTATCTTAACTGATTTCTAACTATCTTTTATTTATAAATAAACATTCATGATCTGTAATCGATTCCTCGTTGTCGCTGTTTAATCTACTCACCGGGTATACTGGTGTTAACCAACTACCATCCGATTATTATTATCTATAACTATTACTTTCATAACAGATTGGACATCACTTGCATATAATATCAATCTTCATTTAACTATCATCATTATTATATTAATAGCCAACACACATGTTATCACAGTGTGTAATAGAATCGGAGGTAACTTTACCCACTTAATGACTTTCAGGTTGAGTGACATCAATATTCATCACAGATGAGTAGATGGTATTAACCAAAATTTATACTTTACCATTTCTATCAGAACCCAGCACTTAATTGTTTGATTCTCAATCCTAGTAAATACTCACAACATATACATAATGCTCAGAATTCCGCAAACACATAACTTATGTGGCATATATCTATGTGCAACCATTTTAATACACTTACAGGCTCTTAATGGTCATGTTATATAAACTTTAAATAATAATTCTCAATTTGGTATCATACCCGTATTATATTATCACACACACACATATGTAACATATATGTGATTCATTATTCGGATGCCCTATTTGGATTTCGGTTCCATAATACCAATTTACTTTTACAATAACTGTCACAATCATCTTTATAATGATGTAATCTCTTAGTTCCAATGAATCAACATTATCAATAATTTTTCAATAACAATTATTTTTAAATTGGGGAAAAACAAACTTGAGTTAGGACTTCCACTCACCGGGTATACCGATAAATTTTGAACATCTAATACCATATACTGATATACAAGATGTGTAGCTCTCGTTTTCACGATCACAACGGCTCAAGAATCGTCCAATCCGACTTCGGATGGCCAAGATATCGTTCGGAAACCAAAACCAATATAAAAGGTTAGATATGTAATTGCTAAAAATATTCAGGGGACTGTTTGTAATTTTTCAGGGGCCCTAAAGTAATTTATAATCTCACAGGGGCTAAAAGAAATTTTACCCTTTTTTTAAAGAGCGGGTCGGGTCTTAATGGGTTCGGGTCGGGTTTATTTAAAAACCCAAACCCAAACCCAACATGAAAACCCACCCAACAGCAGCAGTCGCCGCCGCGCCTGCTGCTGCCCTCGCGCTTGGCTACCGCGCGGCCCACGCCTGTCGCCACGCCCGTGCCCGCGCGACCGCCTCGCCGGCCACCGGCCGCGCTCCGGCGGGGCCCTAAAGTGAAAGAAATAAGGGAGAAAGAGAGAGAGGTATGTAGGGGCATGGTGCCCCCCCATGGCCGCCGGCGCCTGGCCGCCAGCATCGCTTGCCCCTGGCCTCCGGCCAACACCCAGAGAGAGAGTAGATGAGGGGGAGAGAGAGAATGAGAGTGGGAGAGAGAGTGAAAGGGGGAGAGAGATTTTATCTCTCTTTCCCCTCACCTACTCCCACCAACTCCCCCATACCTCCCATACCCATTTATTTTTCATTATTCTTTTCTTTTTCTTTCTTTCTTCATTTTCCAACTTGTTTAATACAATCATAAATAGGTATGAATACCAATACCCGGTAGTTATAATAATATTTCATGCAGATCCATTTCGAGATTTTCTATAATGAATCACTGAAATTCATTTAACACAGAATTCACAATTTGATAGTCATAAGAATTCTAGAAAAATATTATTAACCCAATAATATTACTTTAACCCAGAGTTTAATAATCCGGGTGTTATACTTATCCTAATGAGTTTTCAAGAATAACAATTGGAGTTGACATGCATATAATATAATCTGATTATCTACTAGACATTAGATGTGATAGTGGTGATATCTTAGCAAGTTATGAGCAAAGATCTACCTAAACATTAGGAAAACATAGCAAGTAAAAGAAAGTAAGAAATAAAGAAAGTAAGAAAAAGAAAAAGTAAAGTAAATAATAAAGAAGATATGAAAAGAACGAAAGCACCTTGTATTGATATGTCACCTCGAATTACAATGGCTTCTCCTTCTCTCAAACCTTGAACTAGAAGTAGAATTAGAAGTAGAACTAGAATCTAAAAATTACAAAAGAAATTTGAGAGATAAATTAAAAGAAAAATCTTAAGCTATTATCTCTGATGTGGAGATACTTGATTATAAGAGATTTCAGCTCATTAAATAGGCCTCAAAGCTAATCACAATAGGATACAAATTAGAAAGTTTCTTAATTTAATACGAGAATTCAATCTTGCAGCAAGTTAGCGCATTGATTGCTGAATATAACGTATTAGATGGCTGAATTGGACAGAGCGGTAAACATAATAATTGTAGCCCTTCAAGGCCTCTTTCTGTAACATCTTGAATCATCGTATTTGAATATATGTAGCGAAAGTTATGATCCGAATACTAAAAGATGTACAGTTTGAATCCGAGTCTGAATTGATTTTGAACTCCATCTAATTTGAATTATCCTCCTTATCTCTAAATAGATTAGTTTTATCCTATCCATATTCTAGAAGTATATCTTCTGATTTTGAATTTTGAAGATAATACATCCGTTCCTCCTCTTGATTTCAAATTGATCTAAATTGAAATCCAAATTTAGATAGGATTAGGATAAATAGAAGTTTCTTGTATGCTTATCTTCCCATTTAAATAACTACATACCATAATCAAAAAGAGGATTAAATAGCAATAATAAATAAAGAATAATCAAGGATAAATATGCAAATATGATGATAATAATGCAAAATGAGATGCAATCAGTAATCACACAAAACTAGTACGTCTTGGGGATAATCCAAAAAAGAAAACCCTCATATATATGACATGCATTTCGATCAATCATGGGCTCTCCAGAATGATTACCTGCAAATTGGAAAGAAACTTGAACTAAAGGTATCACCCATCGATAGATTAGATACGTCGACTCCAAGAGGAAAAAATTCTAGCAGCGGAGTTGCGATTCAAATCTCTGAGTAGGGTAAATCCCGCCAGCAGAGTTGGGCCTCCGAGTGGGAAAAATCCCAGCAGCGAAGTCGGAGTCACAGTTACTTTCGAGTGAAAAAAATCCCAGCAACGGAGCCGTGATCTCAGTAAGGACCTAAAGTGGGGTATCATCCATCAACAGATTGGATACGTCTACTTTGAGTGGGGGAAATCTCAGCAGCGGAGTAGCGATCCAGCATGGACCCGAAAGAGGGAAACTGCGTGGGGTTTTTCCACCATTGGTCAGATGAAGAGCGCCCATAATTTAGTGTTTGCGTTTCCAACTAGGAAAAATCCTATCAATGAAACATCAAACAATGGTTTTGAGAGGGAAAAATCCCTACAACAGAGTAAGGACTCTGAGTGGGGGAGATTCCATCAAAGGAGGATTTTAATTCTCATAGGCTAATCAAGAAAAGGCCCATAGGCAAGTTTGTGTTGCCATTTCTGAGAAAAAAATCCCATCAGCGGAGCGTATAGATACAGTCTTCTGAGTGAAAAAATCTCATCAAGGGAAAGACCGACTCCGAGTGGGAGAAATCCCAGCAGCGGAGTAGTTTCGAGTGGGAAAAATCCCATCAACAAAATGTCTAGCTTGGAGGGGCTGTATTGGTTAGGAGCAAAAATGTCATTTTATTCAACACTGGAATGAAATATGTGAAATTAGAATACAAGAAATGGTAGGGATAAGAGAACTCTCCTGTCTTTTGAAAAATGGAATCACTCAATTGCTTTGTATTGAGTGATCAGATGTTGTGGCTAGCAGGCGGTGAAGCATTAAGCTGTCTGAAACCAAAGGCTGCTTCGAGAGTGAAGATGTACTCTTTGAGAAGGTCTTGTTGGATGAACTCTTTCAGGTACTTCCGGAGAACCCAACAACGGATGGTCCTGTGTCTCTTGCAGTCATGATATGAGTAATATTCTTCTGCTCCGAGAAGTGAGGAATCGTACCATGAATCGATCTAGGGCGCCTAACCTGCGACTGGTCCTTCATGGTGTTGAAGTTCAAAGGAGTGAAATGTTATCCCATCAGTTTGTAAGTTTTGAGCAAATTCGGTGAAAGAATGGGAAGCGCTTGTCTCTTGAATACAGGTTGCCCCCGGTTCCGAACTTGAGCATGGGCGGAGGTTTTGTGCAGAGACTTCGACTTTCCTCCGACATCGCCATGCTTCACGATATGGTTGAAGGAAGTATTTATTGCCTCCGCCAGCTGGATATAAGGTTGTACTCGGGAAAGAACCTCACTCATCTGAGTGGCGTTGTGCTTGAAGAGGTACTTGTATAAGGAGTGAGAAATCTACAGCCCGCTGATGAATGCGAGAGCAGGGACATCTTCATTGCAATTAGGGACCTTGACGAGTTGGCTTTGGAAGAAGCCGATGTAAGACTTGAGATTGTCACCGTGCCTCATCTTGACGGAGAGGAAGTGATGATTGTTCTTCTTGACCTCCTTTTGAGAGGCGAACTAAGTGAAGAACACTTGGTTACCTCCTCGAAGTTGCATAGAGAGAGCAGGGAGGCATAGAGTAGAACAAATCTAATGTTGCACCTTTGAGATTGGGAAAGTGATACACCAGAGTAGATCATTGTGGGAATACAGTACCATCTTGTCCCAGAAATGCGTAATGTGTTGAACGAGGTCGCTCACCCCAGAATAATAATCAAAGGCTGAATTGAAAACTTCCTCGAGAACTCACTTTCCAGGATATCTTCGAAGAGGAGGGAGTTGAAAACTTTGGCAGCTGAAGTCATTGGTGACCCTGCAGCTTAGCTTCCGCTGTCCATTCTTGGATCAGCTCGTCAAGGACTTGGAGGTTGGGGATCCATCGACTTCTGGCTTTCTTTCTGACTGTGTCAATGACTGGTTATCCTAGAAGGCAACGATTTGAGCCTGAAGTTGGTCATTGAGTTGTCTTAATGCCTCCTGCTCACAGATAGCATTCTTGCAATCGAAAGCTGCCTGCTCTCGGTCATGATCAAGTTGGGCTTGTTATTCCTTCATTTGCTCTTTCATGGCAGCGAGCATCTGAAGGAGCTGTTCATCGTGTCGATGCGGTGGTTGGGCACTGACAGTTGTTTCATGAGGCAAGATGAGCTAATGTCCTTGGTGGTATGCGGCTGATCATTGGCTGGTGGAGGGACCATGCACCCAACGGTTCTGATGGCCTTGCCTTTTAATATTGCACCGTTGATAGCTCCCTTTCTTGGGGCCATCGTCAATGTGGACGAGGCTTTTTTTAGAAAGATTTTTGAGTTTTTAGGGAAGAGATCTTGAGTGTTGGGACTCAACTCTCAATGAAAGCACCAATTTGTGGTGGAGAATTGTCACTGTGAATAATCAGATGGTCGATTCACACCACAAGTGAGAGAATGGGTTTAATGTGTAAGTGTAAAATAATGATTACAACACAGGCAATAAATGGAGACATGAGTTTTTTACGTGAAAACCCAAATCAGGAGAAACCTCAGGGAGAAAGGGGAATAAGTCACTATAATTCACAGGTTCACAGAAATTACAACAATGTGTTGATATTTTTTCAAGTTAGGAATGAGTGGCAGGAAAAAAAAATCTCCCTTTCTTGCTGGAGGAGAAGGTCTATTTGTACTGAACTGTTGACATAGAAGCGGATGGAGTGCTAGCAAGCTCTGCACAACTGCACGATCTTCATGTGCAGACTTGTTATAACGGTGGTAATTATGGACGCTGGACTGTTGGGATTGTATACAAAGAATTTCTTTATTGTCCATAACTGTCCGTCTTGAATGTAAGAATGTTACACGTCTTCAAAGTGAAAGAGGAAACGGGGCGTGATCGCAAGCGAAGATCTCGGTAGTCATTACTAGAAAAATCAAAAATCTTAGACTATAAGCAATTCCGAAAGGTGATGTCTTCAGAACAGGAGGTAGTTCCTGAATGGTTCTGGATGGCGGAGCTTGTAGAGAAGGACCGAGAGATGTACGCATCTCGGTGAAAAGTTATGCATAAATATTGAAAGTACACCTAGATGGGGGGTGAATACGTGTATGGCTAATCTAATGACAAATAATAAGGAATTAAAAACTAGTCGCAACACACTTAGTGTAACCAAAAAGTGTAGCCGAATTCCCGGTGAAGCGCTCTGGACTATCTCTTCTAAATTCCTCTAAATAAGAGTTGAGGTGCTATATGAAGCTCTCTTCGTTGAACACAAGTATGGGCATACACAATCAACACAAGCATATATATGATATGAACAATATGATGCAATGCACAATATAAGAGAGAGAGTTAGAGATAGTGGATCAAACGCAAACACAAGGATATGTTTCGAGATTCGAGCGCCCAGCTCTACGTCCCCACCTTCACATAGAAGGATTTCTACTATATCGTCCACACAGGACTTCCCACACAGGGAACCTCCACTGAGAATTTGGGCAAATACAACTTGGGAGTACACAACTCCTCTCTCAATAAATACAACATCTATACAAGAGGCAAGGCACTAAGCCACACAAGATCAACCTTACAATTGAGGGATAAGGCTCAAAGCCAAACAATAATCACCTCACACTTGAGGGATAAGGCACTTAGCCAACACACCAACAATCACCTCTACACTGAGAGAGATTCCAACACAACCTCCACAATCACCTCTCACTAAAGGGATATCAACACAATCACCTCTCACTAGAGGGATGCCAAAAAGTAAGGAAGGTTACAACACTTGGTGGTCTCTCTCAACCACAAACTAATTTTCCCACAAAATAGATCCTAATAGATAGGATATATATGATAGCTCAAGTGTGAGAAAACTAAAGAGTTTAGAAATAAAAAACACAAGGAAAAAACTCTTGAAAAAACTTCTAGAATAGCTATAAAAATGAAGATAAAAAACCAATCCCAACGACTTCTCCTTTTCTTGACTTTTCTAACCCTTTTAAAAACAAATAAAGATCAAATTTTAAACCCAAAACTCTTTTAAAAACTTGTTGTAAAACACTTGTAAAGATTGAAAATTTTGCTCTCTAAAAACTTATCCAAAACAGCTCAAGAAATGAGGTATATATAGCCCCAAAGAAATCTGCCCGTTGGCAGTCTGGCAAAGGGCAAAACTGCCCTTCCGGTCGACTGGGTGGTCGACCGGCCAACGGTCATAATTATGACCTTTAAGCCACCGGTCGACCTGCCGCTCGACCAGAAACTGGAAACAGAGAGCAGAGCTCTCTACCGGTAGACCGGGCGGTCGACCAGGGCCATTTCCAGATAGCAGAAGTTCTCTGGCGGTTGACCGGCCTCCTAGCCTGGGCTGCGTGCACGTTCTGTACACGTCAGTCGACCGGACCGGTCGACCGACTTTGCCTTGGTCGACCGGTCCGGTCGACCGGCAGACAGCATGGTCAAACTTTTGAGGATTAAAAACTTGGTTATTTTACCTTCTAAAAAATCCCATAAAATCACATAAATTCCACAAAATCAGTTCTTATTAGATCTTTGAAATACAAATATGTGTGACAAAAATTCAACACATATTTTAAACAATTTGAACCATTTTGTGTTTTTGAAAATTTGCTTTAAACCAAAAACCGTATTTTTCAAAAATTAAAATTTGAAATGGAAATCTGATTTTTTCAAAACACATGTAAATACAAAAACATAATATTGAAACAACTTTGAAGCATATTGTATATAGATAGAATCCAATATACATGAAGAATATTATATCTATGTTTTTGACATGAAAAACCAAGATCGGTTATACCGAAAAACCAAAACATGAAACTTGTGTGTGTACTTGAGCATATCAACACTATCTAATTGATTGGTAGTCAAAAGTGCATTTTTATCATCATATATACCGTCACATTTGCACATTTATTCATATTATAATGCACATTTATTAATATTTCTTTATTTAATATGTGCAGGCCTCGAATTGTTATGTTAGCAATAAATAAAGCCAAAAGAGCCCAAAAGCCCAGATCCAAGCCCATGTTTGAAGCCCAGGTGAAAAAGCGCAAATACAAAGAGTCAAAATGCAAATACAAGGGCTGAAAGTTGCAAATATCAGAGATTAGGGAAGGATAGACTTCTATCCAACCCTAAACACCTGCAGGATGAGGATAAAAGGCCAAGATAAGAAGAAAATTCGTGGGAGGAAGATTTGAAGAAATCTGGATTAAGGATAACTTGATTACCAAGTTACCTCGAAAATCCAGATTTAAAAGGCCAGGATTACAATTCTAGAAGCAGGCGCCCACATGGACGGACCAGGAGAGGCCACACGCCAAAGCGCGTGGCCAGAAGCCACAAAAGTGCCGCGGAACCGCCGCCAATCCGCGGCACTTTGATCTCATCCACATCCCAAATTTCGTGGGCAAGTTCGTCCAGGACTCCTCGGCCTTCTGCACCTATAAATATCACCTGCAGTGCAACGTACAGAGCGTCCAGCGTCCAGCAAAGGGCCAAAGTTAGGGTTTTTAGGTTTTCTTTCCACCTTTGTATATTTTTTATTTTCTTTTTGTAAACCGAGAGGAGAGGATGTTCTCATGGAGGAAGGAGATTTACTTGTACTGAGGGTGACAATCGGTGTAAGTTTTGCTTTTCCACCATTGTTAAATAAATCAACTCGAGGTTCGTTTTGTTCTTTTTATTTTTATTCTTGTGTTATTGTTTCTCTAGTTTTGTTAATCTCTGTTCTTCTATTTTTATTTTATGTGATTGTTTCTTTCTCCGATGACTTGCAAACCGTGAGATCTGATTGCTTCGAGAATACCTAACCGAAGAAGGAACCTTGACGGCCCATGGCGATGAACAGGTCTTCATAGCTTGTTTTTAATTTCGTAGAGTAGATTAAGAAGGCGGACGATCCCATAAGCCGTGCTTGTACGCCTTCCAAGAAAAGGGAAATCATCGCAACGGTTCAAACGGCAAGCGGACTAAAGAGATAAGTGTTCTTTCTTTTTCTTTTCTTTTCTTTTTTTTTATAGATTAAATCCATCTCTCTCCAATAGTCTTTTCCACAACTCATTGTAAATACCATCGTGACTAACAAAATAACTAAAAAAGATAAATTTTTAGAGAAACTTGCTCAACGCTTCCATCGCAGTCCCTCCTTGAGGATCACGACCCGCATAGCCCTGCTACCGCGGATTAGAACTGAGAACCTTGCACATCTATTCTTAATCTAATATTCTAATTTTTTGTGTGCAGGAAATCTCAGTCAACAAATTGGCGCCGTTGCCGGGGAGGGACGGTAAGTTTATCTCTAATAAAAATTTAATTTTTAACTAATTCTTTATTCTTTTCTGTTTGCAGGTTTGGAGAACAGGAAACAGAAACAGAGCAGCAGCAAGGACATACAGCAACCCAGTGCCTCTGCCCTCGAAGGCAGAGCACGAGGGCCTGCAAGTTTGCCGCGGAAACGCGGCCAGAGCCGCGGATCCGCGGCAAGTGCAGTGAACTACTAATTCAGTTTTTTGCAGATTACTGAAATTTGAGATTACTGCTTACTGCTCTATTCTGTTTTGTTCTGTGATATACCTGTAAATTGCTAATAATTCAACAGTAAATCATTGGTTGTTAAAAATAAAAATTGATTAGACGTTTGCATATTAGGCACGTGTCTTTTCAATTATTTTTATTTACTGTTGAAGAGTGCTGGAGGAGCAAGGTACGTACGCATTGCATGTAGAATAGGATTCATCTTGGTTGATTTTCTGCTTTGAGTGATTCTTATCTATTTATCTTGTACACTTGCACTAATTCATCTTAAGGGCATAACCCATTAACAAGATAAGGTGGGGATTTCATCACCCTTCCTTAGCCCAAAAATCATATCCTGAGCACTCACTAACCCAAGCCTAACTTAAAAATTAGTAGACGTTGGCCCTAGGGACATCTCGGACTCAATTAGGAGATTATCCTAAGGGGGAACAGTGCTGGAAGTTGACTCTTGCCAAATCAGTGTCTAGGAAGGGGATTGAGGGCCGAAAGCCCGAAGATTGGTGGTTATTTAATTAAGGAACGTCTTTGACGGAAAACCTCCCACCACTCTTGCCCTGACCTGGCTGATTAACTTGTGGTCAAAGTCTGCACCCGACCTCCCGTGGAAAGTCTAACCAGTTAGGAGTCGTCTAGGTCATAGGTCTACCCTAACTTAGGTTAGAATTTTTCTTTTTTTGTTTGTTTATTTGTTTGTGTTGTTTGTGTTGGTGTGATATGGCATATAATAATAATTCCAATTTTAATCCATATTACACCCCTAACTATTATTCGGATATTACCAACCCGGCATACCCTAATTTTGACCAATCTAGTGTGCCGGAATGGTCTTATCCGAATGAATATAACCCACACCCTCCATCTTATGACTATAACTTTCATAATAATTTCAACTCGTCACAGAGTTCATGGGGTTTCGAGTCCCCCGAGTCTAATGTTCAACCACCTTGTCCTCCGTATCCACCTTGTCCACAATATTCCCAAGATTCATACTCTGATCCACCCATTCAGAATAGAAATCCATCTATCTTGGAAATGATGAGTAGGAATGAGTCCAAGCAAAAATCACCATCAATTTTAGACATGATGATACGTGAGTCCACCGACTCACAACTTTATCACGAGTACCCTTCCTATTTTCAACAAGAAGCACCTATCGACTATGAAGGGATGCTTGATGCCATGACTGAGGCTCAATTAGCCCGTGATCATGACATAGATTTGATGGTTCAATGCTTACGTTCTCTCCGTCCGGCTGATTCTGATATCGCTGACCACTTTTTAAATCCGACGAACCAAGTTGCTTTGGACAACAAGATTCTAATTCAGTACCATCATGTGAACTTGCCGAAACTTCAAATACTGATAACTTGGCAAGTCTTTCCTTTCCCGAATTAGAACTTGAACATGACCTAGATTCTCACAATCTCTTTACTTCTGAAACTGATTGTACAATTCTGATGAAAGACGTTGACCTTAGTTTTGAAGAATTGTATGGCGATGAGCTAGAATTCCATTAATATTGGAAGTAAAGAGATATCATCCATATTAGGTCATATTCCATTGTGGGAAGAAGATTGTGGACTTGAGTTTCAATTTCTTGACTTGGACCCAATTCTTGAACCTAGCCCGACTCCTGAGCCCTTACTTGATTTGAGCTTCTTCCCTGAGTCGGTATTCGTTCCCGCACCTATATTGTCCAAGTCAATCATTCCATCTTTTCATACTCCATTTTGGGACAATGAGGTTGAGACAATTAACTCTGAAATTTATTATGAAATTAGGAAATTCGATGGGTGGAAATTCTAAAAAATGATTATATATATATTTTAGTGGGTTATGTAAGGAAAATTTCTGGTGGGTTCCACCAAATTATATGTTATCTTGATTGGGCCGCATTTCGGGACCAATTAGACCACCTCCGGAACCACCACCCTAAGGTAATTTCCACCTTCCTTGTTCTGTTTCATGCATATATGCATACATTCATACATTGAGGACAATGCATGAGATAAGTGTGGGGGTGGGCTTTACTAACATACTAACATAGGTAGAAACTAACACCATTGCTAATAAAAAAAAAAATTTAAAAAAAAATGTTATAAAAAGGAAATATTTTGACTTATTTTTTGAAAAGAAATCTAAGTTAGTTTTAAGGATTAGGAAAATCATGATTAGGATTTCTCAAAACTTGGTCAAAATAAATAAGTTGTTTAAATTTTAGGTATAGGAGAGAAGTTGAATAATTAATTAGTCTTAATTTTTACCTTAAGGGAATTTGCGTACCTAATGCATATCTAGGATTCTAAGACAAAGACCCTTGTGCCTCATATATTAAAAAAATAATAATAATAATAATAAAAAAATTATCACTAATTAAGCCGGATACATGTGCCTCAAGAAGCATAAGTATTCACGCCTAAAGGTGAGTAAAAAAAAAAAAAACCTTAGTTTTGTGGCCTAGTTCACTCGAATTTGAGTCCGCGGGGTGTTTTCTCACCTGGTGCCCTAAGACCGACCGGTTTGGGAGTCATCGACTTTAAGTTCGCTACATGGGTGGATTAGAAAGTCCGAGGGAACTAAGGAAAAATTATGTACTAACACATCTAATAATCAATTAGTTAGGTATTAGGGCCTCAAGAAGCCTTGATACTTATACGAAAGAAAATTAGATGAGTTATACATATCAAAAAAAAATAATAAATAAATAAAATATATATATATATATAAATAATAAAGAGGCATGAGAGTCCAAGTCAAGGAATTCCTAGTATAAATAAGGATGCATATTACTTTGGTAACGAAAAAGACTATATTAGCAATTCAATTTTAATCCTTAACCTAAAATGCATAACAATTGACGTTATTAAGACTAAGTCCAAAAGAATGAATAAAAATGATAATCCTAAAACTTATAGACTACTTAGTCTATCCAATACAAGTCAAATATTTTCCTTTTTATGGATTTTGTGGGTGCAATCCGCTGAAAACCCTCACGAGACAACACTCGTCCTCTAGGGTAACCTAGAGGTTTAACGGCTTGTTGCACGTGCTAAGTGCAATCGTGATTCCTACGAAAGTGAGTTAGGTTAGATTAACTTTTTCTTTTTTGTTTTTACTCGAGGACGAGCAAAAAGATAAGTGTGGGGGTGTGATTGGTAGTCAAAAGTGCATTTTTATCATCATATATACCGTCACATTTGCACATTTATTCATATTATAATGCACATTTATTAATATTTCTTTATTTAATATGTGCAGGCCTCGAATTGTTATGTTAGCAATAAATAAAGCCTAAAGAGCCCAAAAGCCCAGATCCAAGCCCATGTTTGAAGCCCAGGTGAAAAAGCGCAAATACAAAGAGTCAAAATGCAAATACAAGGGCTGAAAGTTGTAAATATCAGAGATTAGGGAAGGATAGACTTCTATCCAACCCTAAACACCTGCAGGATGAGGATAAAAGGCCAAGATAAGAAGAAAATTCGTGGGAGGAAGATTTGAAGAAATCTGGATTAAGGGTAACTTGATTACCAAGTTACCTCGAAAATCCAGATTTAAAAGGCCAGGATTACAATTCTAGAAGCAGGCGCCCACATGGACGGACCAGGAGAGGCCACACGCCAAAGCGCGTGGCCAGAAGCCACAAAAGTGCCGCGGAACCGCCGCCAATCCGCGGCACTTTGATCTCATCCACATCCCAAATTTCGTGGGCAAGTTCGTCCAGGACTCCTCGGCTTTCTGCACCTATAAATATCACCTGCAGTGCAACGTACAGAGCGTCCAGCGTCCAGCAAAGGGCCAAAGTTAGGGTTTTTAGGTTTTCTTTCCACCTTTGTATATTTTTTATTTTCTTTTTGTAAACCGAGAGGAGAGGATGTTCTCATGGAGGAAGGAGATTTACTTGTACTGAGGGTGACAATCGGTGTAAGTTTTGCTTTTCCACCATTGTTAAATAAATCAACTCGAGGTTCGTTTTGTTCTTTTTATTTTTATTCTTGTGTTATTGTTTCTCTAGTTTTGTTTAATCTCTGTTCTTCTATTTTTATTTTATGTGATTGTTTCTTTCTCCGATGACTTGCAAACCGTGAGATCTGATTGCTTCGAGAATACCTAACTGAAGAAGGAACCTTGACGGCCCATGGCGATGAACAGGTCTTCATAGCTTGTTTTTAATTTCGTAGAGTAGATTAAGAAGGCGGACGATCCCATAAGCCGTGCTTGTACGCCTTCCAAGAAAAGGGAAATCATCGCAACGGTTCAAACGGCAAGCGGACTAAAGAGATAAGTGTTCTTTCTTTTTCTTTTCTTTTCTTTTTTTTTATAGATTAAATCCATCTCTCTCCAATAGTCTTTTCCACAACTCATTGTAAATACCATCGTGACTAACAAAATAACTAAAAAAGATAAATTTTTAGAGAAACTTGCTCAACGCTTCCATCGCAGTCCCTCCTTGAGGATCACGACCCGCATAGCCCTGCTACCGCGGATTAGAACTGAGAACCTTGCACATCTATTCTTAATCTAATATTCTAATTTTTTTGTGTGCAGGAAATCTCAGTCAACACTAATCTTTACACAAGATCTAAACACAATCTTAACTAAACAAACCGAGGTCTTCTTGTAGAACTCCTTCTCCAAGTAGACTCGATCCAAACACGATCCAATGAGTTTGACTCCAGCCGAGTGCTAGATGCGATCTTGACGCTCGAGCTCTTGAATCAACATGTGAAAGCTCCAAAAACACCTTTGTTGAAGCTAATCACCTACTAATATCTTGATCAAATATCTGAAATTAAATATCACAAGATTATTAGTAAACTATAACTACTGAGTTAATCATCATCAAAACTAGAGTGAAGTGCCTCTGGACCAACAATCTCCCCCTTTTGATGATGACAAAACTCATGGAGTTATATATGCATGGATTAAAATTAAGCTTCATAGAAGCTCCTTCTTATCTCATGCATAGCAATAAACATAAAGATCTGTAATGAATGCTCAATATAGATATGCATAAATATGCATAAAATAAGGAAATGAAACAAACATGATCATTAATACCAATGAAATAAACATGGTCTTGATACCAATTTAAAATAAAAATGTTTTTACAAAAATGCTGCTCTTGATACTAACAAAAGATGCTCTTAATACCAATAGTAAAAGATAACAAATTAAGCAAACATGCATATATAAAACTCCAAATTTCTCTCTCTCCCTTTTTGTCAAATTCATTAACAAAGGGATACAAATATTAATGGCATAAATAATATTTTTCTTCCTTTTTGTATAAATCAAAACAATAAAGGTGTATATGCTATATAAATTCATGAAGAGGAGAGACGTGAAGTTAACTCCCCCTGCATACATGCATTTATATGAAAAGAGATGACTAAATCCTAACCACATAAAGGATAATATACAATGTATAAAAGGAGATGTGAAGCTCCCTCTACACACGTGTAAGACATAAAGAAGAGCGGTCAAGCTCCTCAATATGAGATACACTCAACATATATATATATATATATATATATATATATATATATATATATATATATATATATATATATATATATATATATATATATATATAGAGAGAGAGAGAGAGAGAGAGAGAGAGAGAGAGAGAGAAGATTAAGCTTCCTTTGCATATAAACAATAAATATCAAAATATTTTGATACCAAATTATGATACCAATAGACACTGAAACATGATACCAATTCAAAAAATATAAACCAATCTTTTTGGTTAAACACTAAAATCATTTTGCAGTAGAGATACCAAATAGAGAATAATATCAATTTAATATTCTTGATACCAATATTGAAAATGAAACATACAGCAAATGAAAATATTTTTCATTAGGAACGTAGGAAACCAATAAAAACTAAGATATCAATTAACAAATATCCTTTTTCAACATAAAGAGTGGGATATCAATTGTAAACAAAACCGATTGAAAGGTAAAACATTAATTTTCTCCCCCTTTATGAAATATTAATGAAAATGATGCATAGGCTTGTATAAGATACCAATCGAAAAATAAATGTCATTAAGGACTAAATCAAGTTTAGCATAACAAAATTTATGCTCAAAGATATAAAGCTATAGTAAGCACAATCAAATCACATATATATGTATGAAAGAGTAAATACCAATAAAATTTGATATTATTTGAAGTTGAAGCATACTTATATAGAAACAAATATGGGTATACAAAATAAATATCAATTGTGATACCAATTGAAAAACACAATGAGGATCAAGTGTATAACTCATAAAGACCATCCTATTCATGCACATATTAAAATGATTTTCAATTTGAGCATACAAGGTAAGGTCGCCCATCCAACCACCCTTAGATGGAAGTGGTTTTTAAAAATAAGTTTGAAAATAATTTTAGCATAATTGAAAACTCTTCTAAAATTAAGAAATATGTACTAGTTTAAAATAGTTTGAAATAACTAGTGATAGATTCTTCAAAATATGAAACCAAGTCATATAATTCATAAAGCATGCATTCAACACAAAATTGACACTCAAGATATATAAAGCTCAACAAAGTACTCATAAAATAATGTAATGAGTAAACATAATTAAAGTGAGTGTACAAGAGTCATGTGAAAAGCATAATCATGAATATAGGCAATGAAGCTCATATGAAGTTCCTTAAAATAAATGAAAATTTAATTTTCATCAAAAACAATACTAACTCCAAGGCATATGTATGTTTTGTCAAAACTAAAGGCATACATACATATCCAAACACAAATGAGTCTATAAAGAGATTTTGCATGAAAGGCAAATGACTCAAGGGTATACATGTATATTCAATAGTTTTGACAAAATTAATATATACATGAAGCTAAAACACAACATCATGAAAAACATGTCCAAAAATAGGGAACACAAGTCAAAATGCATGAATCATCAAAACTAGGCTATACTAGTACATCTAATGGGTATAAATGAGCATTTAGGCACAAACATATAATATTCAATTTGTAGCTCATTAGTTGTACAAGTATTGACACAAGTTTAATGAAAACTACATCTTAAACATGTAATCAAAATATGAAGCACAAAATGAGATATAAACTAATATGATCATTATATAAATGCACATGTCTTAGAACAAGGATATACACAATAGTTAAATTAAAGTAAGAACACAAAAGTAATAGTCCACATAAACATGGGTGTATCTCAAATACTAATCATGTATATTTCAAGTCTAATTGACATGGCATTTAACATAATAAGCATTAAAACATAACATGCTAAAAATCAATAAATGAAAGCATGTAAACTAAATGGGAGTTAGAGATCGTTACCAAAACCATGAGGGCAAATCTCTAGGCTCCAAACCAAGATGGTCCTTGATTGAGTTTTTCCTGCACACAAAATATAAAATTTTAGATTTAGAACAAGATGGGCAAGGTGCTCAATTCTAATCCGCGGTAGCAATGGCTATGCGGGTCGTGATCCTCAGGGAGGGACTAGCGATGGAAGCGCTTAAGTAAGTTCTCTAAAAATTTCTTTTTTTTTAGTTATTAAAAGGAAAAGTTAGGTTAGAAAGAAAGCGGTAGGTTAAGAAGATGGAGAAATAGAAGCGGTATGTATAATGAGTCGGGAAAGAAAGAGTTGGTAGATGAGGTATTGGTGACTTAATGTACAGAAATAAAAGAAAAGAAAGAAACAATTACCTTAGTTTGGTTGAGAAAATACGTGAAAACCTTACATGTTCTACCTTGCTTAGGAGGCATTCAACGCATAAACCATAGGATCGAGCTCAGTCCCCTATTCGCATTATATCATCAAGCTGGGCAAGAATGAAGTGATACGGATCTTGAGGAGGAGAACATCTCCATGAAGTATCTTTGGCACTCGCTAAGACTCGTTATACTTGTGCTTCAGAAATCACTTGCATGCTCATCAACAACCAACAGAGATAAAATAGAAAACGAAAAGAAAACGAAAAGAAACAATGAACATAAGAAAAATATTGCCTTTATTGCTTTAATCAATGGCAGAAAAGAGGAGGGTACATCGGTGTCACGCTCAACATAGGCCTCTCTCTTTCTTAAATAAAAATTACAAAAGAAAAACCTAACTACAAAATAGAAGAAAGCCTAAAAACCTAACTTTTGGCCCTGTACTGCGCTGGACGACGTTCTCGGTTGCACTGCAGGGGTATTTATAGGGGCAGAAGGAAGTAGAGTCCCAGAACGACTCCTCCACGAAACCAGCTGGCCGGATTCGACGGGATTGTCGCGAAAACGCGGCTTGGGCCGCGTTTCCGCGGCCAGGTAGTGGCTGATGGCCACGCGCTTTCGCGCGTGGCCTTCTCTGGTCCGTCCATCGAGGTTTATTCTTCTGGAAGTTGGATCTCGACTCTTTATTTTGGATTTTTGGGATAACTTGGGAAGCAAGTTACCCTAAATCCAAATCTTTTAACATAAATTTATTATCTTTGCACTCTCTTTCTTTGGCTTTTATCCTCATTCTGCAAGTATTTAGGGTTGAATAGAAGTCTATCCTTCCCTCTTCTTTTAGTATTTACAACTATTGCCCTTAGTAATTGCAATTTTGATAATTGTTAATTGCAACTTTTACATTGGGCTTTAAACATGGGCTTTTGGGCTTCTTTTGAGGCTTTATTCATTTATTTTTATTTCTCAAGGCCTGCACACAATAAATAATAAAATATTAGTTAATTGTGCATAATTATATGAATAAATATGAAAATGTGATGGTAAATGTAATGATAAAAATGCACTTTTCACTACCAATCACACTCCCACACTTATCTTTTTGCTCGTCCTCGAGTAAAAATCAAAAAGAAAAAGAAAAACTAAACTAGCTAACTCACTTTCGTAGGAATCACGATTGCACTTAGCACGTGCAATAAGCCGTTAAACCCCTAGGCTACCCTAAAGGACGAGTGTTGTCTCGTGAGGGTTTTCAGCGGATTACACCCACAAAATCCATAAAAAGGAAAATATTCGAAATATATTTGAAGAGACTAAATAGTCTATAAGTTTTTAGGATCATCATTTTTATTCATTCTTAAACTTAGTCTTTATAAAGTAAATTGTTATCCATTTTAAGTAAGGATCAAAATTGAATTTTGTATAGTCTTTTTCGTTACCCTAAGTCATATGCATCCTTGTGAATTTTTACTAGGAATTCCTTAACTTAGACTCTCATGCCTCTTTATTATTATTATTATATTATATTTTTTTCTTTTTTTCTTTTTTTAATAATATGTATAACTCATCTAATTTTCTTTCGTGTAAGTATCAAGGCTTCTTGAGGCCCTCATACCTAACTAATTGACTATTAGATGTGTTAATACATATATAATATTTCTTAGTTTTCTTAGGCTTTCTAATCCACCCATGTAGCGAACTTAAAGTCGGTGACTCCCAAACTGGTTGATTTTAGGGCACCGGGTGAGAAAACACCCCTCGGACTCAAATTCGAGTGAACTAAGCCCCAAAACTAAGGACGCTTATTTATAAACTCACCTTTAGGTGTGAATACTTATGCTTCTTGAGGCACATGTATCCAGCTTAATTAGTGATTTTTTTTATATATATATGAGGCACAAGGGTCTTTTGTCTTAGAATCCTAGATATGCATTAGGTATGCATATTTCATTAAGGTAAAAATCAAGACTAATTACTTATTCAATTTCTTCTCCTATACCTAAAAATTCAACAATTTATTTATCTTGACCAAGTTTTTAGAAATCCTAATCATGATTTTCCTAATTCTTAAGACTAACTTAGATTTCTTTCAAAAGATAAGTCAAATATTGTCCTTTTTATAATTTTTTTTATTAGCAAATTTTGGTTAGTTTCTTACTATGTTAGTATGTTAGTAAGGCCTACCCCCACACTTATCTCATGCATTGTCCTCAATGTATAAATGAATGCATATATGCATGAAAAAGAAGAAGGGAAGGCAGAAGTTACCTTAAGGTGGTGGTTCCGGTGGTGGTCTAATTGGGCCAAGCGTTGCTACCCAATCAAGATAAAGTAGTATTTAGAGGAACCTACCAGAAATTTCCCTTGTATAACCCACTAAAATGTATGTATGATCATTTTTTAGCAATTTCACCCCATCAAATTTCCATAATTCATAATTATATTCAGAGTCAATTGTGTCAACCGCCTTGTCCCAAAATGGAGTGTGAAAAGATGGAATGATTGACTTGGACGTCGTAAGTATGGGAACAAATACCGACTCAGGAAAGAAACTTAAATCAAGTAAGGGTTCAGGAGTCGGGCTAGGTTCAGGAAGTGGGTCCAAATCAATAAGCTGAAACTCAAGTCCACAATCAGTTTTCCAAAATGGAATGTGACTCAATGTTGGTGATTCAAGTTCAGGAATGATAGGTGTGGGAATCAAAACTGACTCTAAAAGATTACCTAAGTCGGGTAAAAAACAGGAGTCAATAATGATTCGAGAATTTGAACTTGATCACAGATTTGAGAATCTAGGTCACATATCTCATTGAGCTCAATATCATAAAAATGAGAACTTGCCAATTTATCCATGGGGGTTTCAAAATTACAAAATTGGTCAAGTTCAATATGATCATCAAAAATGGGTGATTCAATTTTATAATGAATTGGTACAGGATCAATGTTGACTCGGGAAAAGTAAAATCAGGTGGAGACACCGGAGTCATTATTGAATCAGGAAGTAAAATTGAATCATCAAGTGGGAGATCAGGATCATATTCATGCTCAAGTTCTATTTCAGGAAAGGAATAACTTGCCAAACTATCAATTGGAGTTTCGGCAAGCTCAAATGATGGTACTGAATTAGAATCTTGTTGTCCAAAGCAACGTGACTCTTCGGCTCTAAGAGAGTGGTCAGCGAAAGCAGAATTGGCCGGACGGTGAGAACGTAAAGATTGAACCATCATATCTATTTCATGATCACGAGCTAATCTATCCTGAGTCATGGTTTTAAGCATCTTTTCATAGTCAATTGGTGCATCATTTTGTGATTGACTTGAAAAGAGGAAGTGTAATCGTGATGAAGTTGTGAGTCGGTGGACTCACGCATCATCACGTCTAAGATTGATGGTGATTGTTGCTTGGACTCCTGCATACTCATCATTTCCCGGATAGATGGTTTTCTATTCTGAATGGGTGGATCTGAGTATGAATCTTGGGAATATTGTGGACAAGGTGGATATGGAAGACAAGTTGGTTGAAAATTGGACTCGGGGGAAGCGAAACCCCATGAACTCTGTGAAGAGTTGAAAGTGGTATGAAATTATGGTCATAAGATGGGGGGCATGGGTTATATTTATTCGGATAAGACCATTCCGGCACACTAGATTGGTCAAAATTATGATATGCCGGGTTGGTAATATCCGAAAAAGAAGTTGGTGTGTAATATGGATCCTCATTAAAATTGAAAAAATTGTTGTTATAGGCCATATCACACAAACACAAACAAAGAAAAAGAAAACAAACAAAAAACAAAAAAAAAGAAAAAAAAATTCTAACCTAAGTTAGGGTAGACCTATGACCTAGACGACTCCGAACTGGTTAGACTGTCCACGGGAGGTAGGGTGTAGACTTTGACCACAAGTTAATCAGCCAGGTCAGGGCAAGAGTGGTGGGAGGTTTTCCGTCAAAGACGTTCCTTAATTAAATAACCACCAATCTTCGGGCTTTCGGCCCTCAATTCCCTTCCTAGACACTGATTTGGCAGGAGTCAAATTCCAACACTGTTCCCCCTTAGGATAATCTCCTAATTGAGTCCGAGATGTCCCTAGGGCCAATGTCTACTTATTTTTAGTTAGGCTTGGGTTAGTGAGTGCTTGGAATATGATTTTTGGGCCAAGGAAGGGTGATTAAATCCCTACCTTATCTTGTTATGGGTTAGTGCCCTTAAGATAAGTTTGTGCAAGTGTACAAGATATGTAAATAAGATTCACTCAAAGCAATGAAAATCAACCAAGAGATGAGTCCTATTCTATATGCAATGCGAACGTACCTTACTCCAGCACTCTTCAACAGTAAAAATAAATGAATTGAAAAGACACGTGCCTAAAATGCAAATGTCTAATCAATTTTTTATCTTTTTCAACAAGTATTTTACTGTTGATTAATTAGCAGTATACAGGTTTATCACAGAACAAATATAACAGAGCTGACAAATCAAATTTCAGAGTCCAGCAACCTGCAGAAAATTCAGTAAGTAGTTCTCTACTACTGCCGCGGATCCGCGGCTATGGCCGCGTTTGCGCGGCAAGGTAGTAGGCTCTGCTGCTCTGCCTTCGAGGGCAGAGGCACAGAGTTGTTATATGTCCTTGCTGCTGTTTCCTGTTCTCCAAACCTGCAAACAGAAAGAATAAAAGAATTAGTTAATAATTTTTTTTAGAGAAAAACTTACCGTCCCTTCCCGGCAACGGCGCCAAAATTTTGATTGAGTTTTTCCTACACACAAAATATAGAATTTTAGATTTAGAACAAGATGGGCAAGGTGCTCAATTTTAATCCGCGGTAGCAATGGCTATGCGGGTCGTGATCCTCAGGGAGGGACTAGCGATGGAAGCGTTTAAGTAGGTTCTCTAAAAATTTCTTTTTTTTAGTTATTAAAAGGAAAAGTTAGGTTAGAAAGAAAGCGGTAGGTTAAGAAGATGGAGAAATAGAAGCGGTATGTACAATGAGTCGGGAAAGGAAGAGTTGGTAGATGAGGTATTGGTGACTTAATCTACAGAAATAAAAGAAAAGAAAGAAACAATTACCTTAGTTTGGTTGAGAAAATACGTGAAAACCTTACATGTTCTACCTTACTTAGGAGGCGTTCAACGCATAAACCATAGGATCGAGCTCAGTCCCCTATTCGCATTATATCATCAAGCTGGGCAAGAATGAAGTGATACGGATCTTGAGGAGGAGAACATCTCCATGAAGTATCTTTGGCACTCGCTAAGACTCGTTATACTTGTGCTTCAGAAATCACTTGCATGCTCATCAACAACCAAAAGAGATAAAATAGAAAAGGAAAAGAAAACGAAAAGAAACAATGAACATAAAAAAAATATTACCTTTATTGCTTTAATCAATGGCAGAAAAGAGGAGGGTACATCGGTGTCACGCTCAACATAGGCCTCTCTCTTTCTTAAATAAAAATTACAAAAAAAACCTAACTACAAAATAGAAGAAAGCCTAAAAACCCTAACTTTTGGCCCTGTACTGCGCTGGACGACGTTCTCGGTTGCACTGCAGGGGTATTTATAGGGGCAGAAGGAAGTAGAGTCCCAGAACGACTCCTGCACGAAACCAGCTGGCCGGATTCGACAGGATTGCCGCGGAAACGCGGCTTGGGCCGCGTTTTCGCGGCCAGGTAGTGGCTGATGGCCACGCGCTTTCGCGCGTGGCCTCCTCTGATCCGTCCATCGGGGTTTATTCTTCTGGAAGTTGGATCTCGACTCTTTATTTTGGATTTTCGGGAAAACTTGGGAAGCAAGTTACCCTAAATCTAAATCTTTTAACACGAATTTATTATCTTTGCACTCTCTTTCTTTGGCTTTTATCCTCATCCTGCAAGTATTTAGGGTTGAATAGAAGTCTATCCTTCCCTCTTCTTTTGGTATTTATAACTATTGCCCTTAGTAATTGCAATTTTGACAATTGTTAATTGCAACTTTTACATTGGGCTTTAAACATGGGCTTTTGGGCTTCTTTTGAGGCTTTATTCCTTTATTTTTATTTCTCAAGGCTTGCACACAATAAATAATAAAATATTAGTTAATTGTGCATGATTATATGAATAAATATGAAAATATGATGGTAAATGTAATGATAAAAATGCACTTTTCGCTACCAATCAGTCCTCCCACTAAACTCCCTTTGAAAGTGATGCATCCAAAATAGTCACCGTTTATCTCGGAACGCATTCACCTCAAGGCACCAACAACTCTCACGTCATGTGAAAGTCCCCACCTACATCAAAGATAGGAGTGGCTTTTGGTACCCATACTCTTTTGGGTCCATGGGGGTTAGCTTCTTTCCTAACCCAAACAAATCTATTTGCAAAATTTGAATTATTAAGTCTATCAAAGCAAAATTTTATAAGGTGGCCCTTACGTCCACAATGTGTACAAGTGTACATATGAGCATATATAGTGTTATGTGTATGAACGTGAGAAGCATGTATATGCCGTGTATGGTGTGATGCATATTTGGAACTTATTTCTTTTGAAACATGGATTCCAACCGTGTGTGGTTCATAACACATTGGCTCAAAGTGGAGCTCCAACAATCAACACTCTTCTTTAACATGCATATATCATTTTCAATAAGTGAAGAAGAGGTGGAGTATGCAATAGGTACACTAGGCGGTGAAGCATGGCAAATATGTGTATCAATATCATTTTTCAAAGAAATGTTTTTCTTAGAAACCAAATCCAATTCTTTTGAAATAGAAATAATTTTGTTTTTCAAAGATCCATTTTCTTTTACAACAAAATCAAGTTTTGTAGATAAAGCCTCATTTTTCTTCAAAAAAATTTCACAATTATTTTTATTTTTCAAAATCTTGTTTTCATTAAAGCAAGTTCAAGTTGGGATTTCAATGAGTCACGTTCATTTGAAATCTCAACCTTCTCTTGCAAAACAACATCAAGTTTAGAAGACAAATTTTTATTTTCTTCTTTTAATGTAAACTTTTCTTTTTCAAAAGTTTATATTTTTCTAACAAATTTTCACAAACAATCGATAGTTTTTCATTCAATGCATCAGGATCAACATAATCATCACCTGAAGAACTAGCACTATCATCTAGTTGAGTTTTCGAGTTTACCACAAGGGAGTCATTCCTTGGACCATGAAGCAACGTTGATCGGACTCTTCTCCACTAGATTTCTCCTCCTCATTGATTTGCGTTTGTAGCTCGGGAGATGTCAATATGTTCCACACTGCAAAGGCGGAATCACAATGAGAAATCATATTTAAATATTCTTTGCTAAGTGATTTCTAAGTGCCTCTAGGGCTTGTGCATTGGCCTCTAAATGCTTGCTATTACTAAGATAAGATTCCTTGGTAATGGCAAGGAAACTTTTCAACTTATGACTTTTAAATGCCAACTCATCCTAACCTTCCATATATCAATTTTAAAGATATCAAAGATAGGAGAGTTATTCATGAGTGCAAACTATATATGTGCAAATGCAAATGTAGATTAGCTAACCAAGATCTCACTCCTAGGTGGTTAAACCTAATATCAGGAGCGTAGGCTCTGATACCAATTAAAAGTACATCTAGAGGGGGGTGAATAGGTGTATGGCTAATCTAATGATAATTAATGCGGAATTAAAAATTAATCACAACACACTTAGTGTAACCAAAGACTGTTTGTTGAATTCTCGGTGAAGGGCTCTGAACTATCTCCTCTAAATTCCTCTAAATAAGAGTTGAGGTGATATATGAAGCTCTCTTGGTTGAACACAAGTATAGACACACACAATCAACACAAGTATATATATGATATGAACAATATGGTGCAATGCACAATATAAGAGAGAAAGTTAGAGATAGTGGATCAAACACAAACACAAGGATATGTTTCGAGGTTCGAGCACCCAGCTCTACGTCCCCCTTCACACAGAAGGATTTTCACTATATCGTCCATACAGGGAAGCTCTACTGAGGATTTGGGCAAATATAACTTGAGAGTACACAACTCCTCTCTCAACAAATATAACCTCTACACAAGAGGTAAGGCACTAAGCCACACAACATCAACCTCACAATTGAGGGATAAGGCTCAAAGCAAACAATAATCACCTCACACTTGAAGAATAAGGCACTTAGCCAACACATCAACAATCACCTTTACATTTAGAGGGATTCTAGCACAACCTTCACAATCACCTCTCACTAGAGGGATATCAACACAATCACCTCTCACTAGAGGGATACCACAAAGTAAGGAAGGTTACAACACTTGGTGGTCTCTCTCAACCACAAACCAATTTTCCCACAAAATAGATCCTAATAGATAGAATAGATATGATAACTCAAGTGTGAGAAAACTAAAGAGTTTGAAATGTTGACCCAAAGGCCATTAGCCCTAAGTTTTGATGATTACAAACTATATGAAGTTAGGAATTAACAAGATTATTTTAAATGAGTTTCAGGTAAAAACATAGGCTGATTGACGGCTCCTACACAAGACTCACATTTGGAAGCCGCGATGATTTAGATCCCAGAGCCTAG
Organism: Agave tequilana; assembly: GCA_038442645.1. Classification (NCBI taxonomy): domain Eukaryota; kingdom Viridiplantae; phylum Streptophyta; class Magnoliopsida; order Asparagales; family Asparagaceae; genus Agave; species Agave tequilana. The sequence goes on along the minus strand of JAVJIF010003366.1, from coordinate 50,944 downwards.
CACACTGAAGAGCTTCAGGATCAAACAAGTTGAGAAGACTATATAATACAAGATTTGTATTTTTGCATTTCTCATTTTAGTTAGGATTTATAGTCTTTTTGTCAAAATATAGAGGTTGATAACCTTGGGATTGTCACACACACACACACATTCAATATTGCTTCATACTTACAAACAAAATTTTATTACAAAATTTCTTATCAAGTTTCGAAAAAACAAAGTTTGAAAATTCGTTTTTGGAAAAACCGTTTTTGTTTAGAAAAAGAATTTTTATCAAAATAAAGTTCAAATAATTTTGGTGTTGATCTATGATCACACTCTGGTCTTTATAAGCCCTAGAACTCTATTTTGTATATACCAATTAAAGAATTTTTATCAAAATTTTTATCTTCAAAAAGCCCTTTCAAAAAAAAATCTGTTTTTGGCCTAGTCCGTTCGACCTTACGGTCGACCGCTGGCAGAGCTGAACTGCTCTGTCGGTCGACCGGGTGGTCGACCGACATGCACCACTGTGCATGTGTGCACATCGGTCGACCGACCGGTTGACCGAGAGCAAGAGCAGTGCTCTCTGTTTTTCTCGGTCGACCGGCCCGGTCGACCGACAGAGAGTGGTCACTCTCTGTTTGGGACTTTGGTCGACCGTCTCGGTCGACCGCTTTCCCAACGGTCGAATTTCTGACCGTTGGCGGTCGACCGGCCCGGTCGACCGACAGCAGTCAGAATCTGCTGACAGATTCCAACGGCTATTTTCTGATTTGATTTTTGTTGGGATCTCCCCCAACGAATCTCTTGGCCTTTTTTTAACCCAGTTTTCATCCTGTAACACCCCGCTCCCCGAATACGTACTTAGTTGCGTATTCATATTTTTCGATCGTATTTTTTTTGATTTACTTCCTGTATTCATTTTGTATTATGAATTATTTATATGATCGTTTTACCTTGGATCCGGATTCGTGGACTCGGATTCAGCCCTAGCCTGAACCGGGGACCCGATCTCAGGTTATTGCTCGATTTAATCTTTCTAGTATTCAGATTTGACCGATTTCAGTTTCAAACATCATTTTCTAATATTTTATATTTTCTATGATTTTTTTTTGGAATTTTTCTGAATTAAGTTGAAAATCTTCAAAACCGGTGTCGACCAGTGCCACTGACCGATTCTCGGATTTTTAATTTACAAACGGAGTTAAAATTCTAAAAACGGCTTTCCTGTAACTTCTTAAAATTACATTTTCTATCTAAATACTTTTTTGAGAATTTTCTAAATTTATCGAAATTCCACTGGATTTGGTGTCAGCCAGTATCGCTGGTTGATTCCAGGAATTTTAGTTTACAATTGAAATCAAATTTCTGAATTCCGCTTTCGTATTTCTTCTTAAAATTATATTTTCTTCTTTCAAGCATTTTCTGAAATTTTTCAGATTTTATCAAAATCCGGCCGACCCGGTGTAGACCGGTGTCAACGATTGACTTCAAGATTTTTATTTCAAAAATGGGATTGAATTTCTGAAAACCGATTTCACCAAAAATCTTTATATAATATTTATTATTTTTGAGAATTTTTGGGAGGCTTTCCAAGCTACCTTATTTTTTGGACTTTTCCGGAGTTTTCGGTGTTTTCCCAGATACCGGAATTTTATCCAGATATTTTACTTTTCTCTCTCCTTGCTAGACGCGAGTTTTACCAACCTGGATTCTGCATTTAATGTAGAGATCCTCTCCATACTGCATTTAATGCTTGTCCTACAAGATCAATTCAGAGTCTTATCACCATGCCTTTTTGTCTTTTCAGGCAAACGCAAAACTCGCGTTTATCCTCCTGGATGCGGATTTTTCTCTGCGTCCAGTTCATTTTTCCCAAGATGCAACTTTGATTTCATGGAGACGCAACTTTCTTTGGTGCGTCTCTTTTGGTTTTGAAAAGAAAGGCAACATTATTATAATCATTTCCATTCCTTTATATAAAACCCACTACTTTCTCTCTCTTCATTATTTCTTCTTCTCCTTCTTTGTTTCCTGAGAACGAAACCAGCAGCAAGACCTCTTGCTCCCTCCTTTGGCCACCCATTCTCCACCACTTTCCCCTCCATTTTCCACCACCAACACCACCACTTCTTCCTCCTCCATCTCCTCGTCCATTCCAACAACAACAACAACAACCACAACACCACCTCCACCATCTTCTCTTCCTCTTCTTTTCCACCAAATAACCCATTTTCACCACCACCTTCTCCACCATCTCCACCACCATATACTCCACCTTGGCCACCCACGACCATGCCATCTTCCTCTCCTCGTCGTGCTCTTTCCGACGAGTTATTACTTCGCTCTCCGAAACTCCTTCTGCAAAACTCTAATTTTTCATTTTCAACTAAACTTGCACTCCACTAATAGTTTGAATGTGAAGCTTTGGCCACCTTTCCGGCCATCTCCGGCCACTTTCGGCCACCTCCGGCCGCCGCCGGCGACCACCGGCCATGGCCGGCTACCACCCCTTCCCTTTCTCTTTCCTTTTCTTCTTTCTTTATTATCCTTCTTTCTTTCTTTCCTTTCTTTTTCATTTCCCTTCCTTTTCCTTTTTCTTATCTTCTCTAATTTTCCTCCCAAAAACCTGCGTCTGACTCTTTCCCTGCGTCCCACTCTCCCTCTTTCCCTGTCTCTCTCTTTCTCTCTGTTGATTGCTAGACGCGGATTTTACCTCCTACGTCCAAGCAATTCCTTAACGCGGCCTTCGCGTTCTTGTATCGACGCAACGCGGAGCTCATGCCCGCGTCTGTGTTCTTCTCATGTTATAACTTGAACGCGGGTCTGGAACCTCGCGTTTGTGACATCTACATGACGCGACTCCCGCGTCTGCGACCCCCGCGTCTCACTCTCAAACTCGCGTCCCCCTGTACACAATCTCTCTCCCTGTACTCTCTCTTTCTCTCTCCATGGACTTCTCTCTCTAACTCTCACTTTCTCTCTCTTGATTTCCTCCTTTCTCTATCACTTTCTTTCTAACGCGCTGACGCGTTGATTACCTGGATTCCGGAGATCGGGGATTTCACTGTATTTTCTAAAGACTTAGGCGAGTGTCCTTGCCTCCATTTGATTTTTCCCTTTATCGGATCGACTTGTATTTGCATTATGTATCACTTGACAACTGATGTGTTATCATTTACCATGCTGTTACTGGACACCTGCTCCCGTTATGTTATCTCATATCACTTGTTCCTTATTATGACATGACTTACTACCTGTCACTTGCCTCTTGAAATAATAATACCTGACCTGTGATTATCACATTTACGGGAATCCTGCCGTGTTATTCTGTATTACATACCATGACTTGAATCATGTGCCTGTTCCCTGTATTATATATATAGTGACCTGAATCTTTAGTACTTGTGTACTCCTGCTATTCCGTAAATTGTTAATTACCTACTAATTATTATAAGACAACTTGCACCCGGTTTGGGAGAAACTGATGGGCCCTGATTAATCATGTTTATGGTGGTCTTATCGAGTCACGCGTGGCCACCTTCTTGAGGGATCACCTGGCGGCCACCAGGGATTCCGTGGGGTGTGCTGGCACCCCTACTCCTGTTTTTCCTGCCGGGTATGCACACGCCCTAGGCCTATTTCTATGGGATCTGCGATACTCTATTCTTGTTCGGGCGTAAATAAGTCCCGGTACCTAGCGGTACATTCCGGCTCAGCACCGGATACTCCTGGACCGTTGTCCCGGGCATGTACGGGGCCCATTAGAAACATGATTCATCGAACTTTATCAGTTTTCAAATAACTTGCTCTATAAGTTGTAAGTGGAAGTATGTGGAATGGGACGCATACTGAAACCTGCAACTTAGACGGCCCCAATTATAATAAGATGCTAATATACCATTTGTTGTGTTGTTTCGTAACTCGGGTTGTATGCGTTTGGATTACGGTGACATGGGATAAAGGTATATAAATGAGGGTTTCCTTGTTTGGATTACTCCTTCGATGTACTAGTCTCATGGAGCCTGACCTAAGCTTGTACAATCAGATTTGCTCGTAATCGGTTTTATTCGATTTTATCGATTCTATGTTATACTTGCTCACATTCTGTTTTACTACCTGTGTTCTATTCCACCAGTTTCCTGCTCTTGTCGTATTATACCATGTGTTTGCTTATCTATGCTCGCCACTTGGCCTTTGCACCACCGCTCGCCGGGGAGTTCTGACTCCTCTGGATCCTCATGTCCAGGTCTTGGAGCTTGGAGCGTGCGAATTCTCTCAGTTGCTGATCAGAGTGGCGCAACTGAAGCGTGGATCCCAGCAGACCGTCCAGAGCCTTATCCTTCCAGGCCCCCTTGTTCGGCTCTAGAGTTTTCCTGTTATGACTCTGAGCTCCATTTGTACTGTTCATACTTGTATACTCCTTTGTATTCTCGCATTTGCGCCATATTGGTGATGTAATATTATTGTAATATTGTGTCACATCTGGTGATAGCTTTGTAATTGTACTCTATTGTTGGAATGTATAATGCACCACGTGCTTCCGTACTCTGATTCTTGCCTGTACTGATGCTTAGCGTATATACGTGAGGGTATTTCTGACCTGCGTGTATACGTCGCAGTAACGTCTCCGTACCCGCCGGATCGGGGCGTTACACATCCCCTATAAATAGAGGGAGTGTTCTCCAACTAAAATACAAGATTTACAAGATTAAGATCAAAAGTTTTTCAAAAGTTTATCCTTTTAGTAAAAAGTTTTCATTAAGCTAAATTTTCAATCCTTTTAGCTTGAAGCCTTCCTCTACTTCTCTTCTAGATTTGTGCACTACACAATCCCAAAAGTTTCATCTCCTCATCTTAGTTGTAGGGTTGTGCAAGTGAGCCATTGTTTGTGGTCAAGTATTGATCACCAATTCTTCAAATTGAGAAGTTGTAGAGGTTGCGGCCTCAAGCGAGCTAGTGAGCTCCTAGTTGGTGTTGCAGCACCGTGAGAGAGGACAAGTGTGTCCGAAGAGTTCTAGTGAGAATTTGTATTGACGATCCGGTGGAATCAAGCATAGTAGAAATCCTTCATCGTGTTGAAGGCGGGGACGTAGAGCAGTGGCTCGAACCTCGAAACATATTCTCGTGTTTGCGCTTGTCCACATATCTCTAAACTCTCTCTCCTTTACTTGCACTATTATTTGTTTACTTTCTTGCAAGTCTTATTATTGTTATTGTTTATTGTTAATTAATTGTTTAATTCTCATTATTTGGTACTTAGTATAGCCTTCACCTATTCACTCTCCCTCTAGGTGATTTCAATTGGTATCAGAGCCTAACCCTAGTATTTGGTTTAACCACCTTAGGGAGATCCTCATTATTGGCTATATCAGTTTGTTACATTTATTGTTTGTTGTGCATTATACTTGTATTCATGGCATCTGTTAACTTTTCTAGCATCAAGTCCCCACCCAATTTTGATGGGTTGAACTTCCCCATTTGGAAGGTCAAAATGAACCTATTCCTAAAATCCCTAAGAGTTAGAGTTGCCAAGTCCATCACCAAAGAATTTATTGAGCCTCTCACTGATGAGAGAACATGGTCCGAAGAAACCTCGAAGGACTATGAGGCCAATGCTAGAGCCCAATATGCATTCACTGAAGCATTAAATGAAGATGATCTTTCTCGCATCATAAATTGCAAATATATTTTTGAAGTTTGAAATGTGCTTATTGTTACTCATGAGGGAACGTCGCAAGTCAAGAGATTTAAAATTAACTTGCTCCGTTCTCAATATGAGAATTTCTATATGCTTGATAATGAAGGCATAGATGATATGCTCACTCGTTTTACCAAGATTACTAACGCCTTATCTTCTTTAGGTGACAACATCGATAATGACTAAAAGATCCGGAAGGTCATTAGAGCTCTTCCCAAGTCTTGGGAAGTCAAGGCAATCACCCTCAAAGAGCTAAATGATAGGAGGAGATGAACTTCTCCGACTTCATCGACAATCTCAAAACCGATGAGATGGAGATGAAGGTAAGAGAAGAAAGTGAGGCACCAAAGAAGAAAGCTCTTGCTTTCAAGGTGGCTCCATCCTCCTATGATGAAGAGGATTCATCGGAAGACTACGATGAAGACTTTGCCATGCTCATAAGGAAAGTGGGCAAAATGTTCTATAAGAAAGGTAGACAAAGCAATTTCCGAAGAGGAAGACCTCAAGGAAGATTTGAAAAGAAGAGAGAGGAACCGGGTTCATATTTTCATTGCAAGAAGACGGGACACCTAATTGCCGATTGCCCCTCTTGATTGAGTTTTTACCTGCACACAAAATATAGTATTTCAGATTTAAGAATAGGATGTGCAAGGTACTCAATTCTACCGCTATAGCAAGTGGCTATGCGGGTCGTGATCCACAGGGAGGGACTAGCGATGGAAGCTTGTTTAGCAAGTTCTCTAAAAAAATATTCTTTTAGTTATTAAAAGAAAAATAAGAAAATAATAGTTAAAGTCTGGTTAGGAATAGGAGCGATATTTACAATGAGTTGGGAAAGAAAGAGTTGGGAGATGAAGTGTTGGTGATTTAATCTACAGAAATAAAAGAAAGAAAACTATAAACAAAAAAAAACATGCCTACCTCTTCTGCCCTGTTTACCTTTGATCCGTTGCAACGACTTACCTTGTCTTTGAAGGCATTCAAGCATGGCTATAGGATCTTCCCCCTTCTCGATCTACACTACGAAAAGAAAAGATAAACTATAATAGCAAGAGAAGGCTTGTTCATCACCATAGGCCATCAAGGGCACTTCTTAAGCAGTCTCGAAGTGATCAGATCTCATGGTTTGCAAGACATCAGAGAGAAACAATAAAATAAAATAAGAATAGAAGAACAAAATAAAACAAGAATAGAAGAACAAAAACAAACCTTGAGTTGATTCTATTAACAATGGAGGAAAAGTTTGACTCACACCGATGTCACCTCAGTGCAAGCATGATCTCCGTCCTCCATGAAAGCATCCTCTCCTCTCAGTTACATAAAGGAAAAATAAAAATTACAAAAAGAAAATAAAACCTAAATTACAATCTACAAGAAAGCCTAAGAAAAACCCTAGATTTGGCTCTGTACTTTGCTGGACTTCTGAGATCTGCCCTTCCTCTGTTGCTATGCAGGGGTATTTATAGGAGAAAATCAGACGATAAGATAAGAGGAACAAAATATCTCTGAATTTGAATTCTTCTTTTATTTCCAAACTTGTTTTTACTTATCCATAGAAGTTCAATTCTGTCCTGCAACTTGTTATCATGTTGATCGCCGAATATGGCTTATCTGCTGACTGAATTGGAAAGTTTGATCAACATAAGAGTTGTAGGCCTTCAAATCTTCTTTCTGGAGCATCTTGAATCATCGGATTTTCATATTTGTAGCAAAATTTATGATTTGAATACTAAAATGTGTACAGTCTGAATCCGAATTTTTTGAATTTATCCTTGCACTCTTCTCCTTTTATCTTTAGCCTATTTGTGCAAGCAATTAGGGTTGAGTAGAAGTCCATCCCTTTTCTCTTCTTTTAGCAATTAGGAGTTCTTTCTTATCCTTCCTTTTCCTCCCTTAGATTTTAAATAAAGAATTTAAAAATCTAAGTTTAGATTAGGTTAGATAATAAGAAACTTCTAAATTACTACAATTTTTGCACATGGGCTTGCACATGGCTTTTTGGGATTCTGGGCTTCATTCAAGGCTTTATTATTTTATTTTTATTACTCAAGGCCTGCACACAATAAATAATAAAATATTAGTAATAGTGCATGATTATATGAATAAATATGAAAATGTGATAGTAAATGTGATGATAAATATGCACTTTTTACTACCTATCACCTATCTACAAGCTACTACCCCAAGAACGTGCAAAAGAGAAAAAGGTGATGGTGGCCACGTGGGATGATTCGGAGTCGGAATCTGAAGAGGAGATCGACGCCGCTCATATGTGCTTCATGGCACATGGCGATGATGCATCCAAAGTATGTCTAGAAAACTCTTTAGATGATGAAGACTTAACCATGGATGAGCTTGCACATTTTTTGAAGAATTACAAAGTAGGTATGAAATATCACTTGCTCAAATTAAAAAAATGAAAAAGGAGAATGATTCCCTAAAGAATAATTTGAACTTGTTTTAAAAGAGAAAAATGAATTATCAAATTCTTTTGAGAAAATGAAAAAGGATTTTGAAAAATACAAAATATCTTGTAAAGGAAAAAGCCCTATTTCTACTTGTAATAAAAATGAATATTTAGAAATCCAAAAACGTATTGAAGTTTTGGATACAACTTTAAAGAAATGTGCTTTTGACATGACTAAATTTGCATCTAGGTTTCCTAAAGGAATATCCCGAGGGAAACACACTCATCATCATGCTTCAAACTCACACAAGCATGCACACACACACACAAGCATGCATTTATGTATGGTAGAATTTATACTTGTGCACATTGTGGCCGCAAAGGCCATTTAGCTAAATTTTGTTATGCTAAGCTAAACTTGTCAAATAAAAATATTTGGGTTCGAGAAAACACTAACTCTATAGGACCCAAAAGATTTGGGTACCAAAAGACGCACCAAACTTCATTGATGCAGGTAGGTCATCCTCCTCCAAGACTTAGGGGGAGATGGTGCCTGGGTGGTGGATGCATCAACGCTCAACGAACACATCGTCGCTTGCATCACTATCAAAGAGGTACCTATTTTGGAGAATACCTATGGTTTAGTAACTTCTCTACATAAAAATTTCTTTTTATATGCATAGGATTGCTAGTTGTATTTTTGTGATAATGTGCCTTGCATATGTAAACTTGCATATCCATTTGTTTGTATCTTTTGCCATGATTGAGAATATATTCATGTTTCTTTGCCATATGTTATTTGTCCATATATCAAGATTTTGTTAAAATGAAGTTTTATAATAAAGATTTTTTTTAACCAAATTGAGCTAATAAATAGAGATGGCAATTGCGCGCCTTAACTCTTATCTAGAGGAATTTCGAGGAGAAGTTCAGAACCCTTAACGGGGTATTCGGCTTCAACATCTCTTATTTATCGCTTTATTAATAAATAAAAATATTAATAATAATCAATAAAAATGAAAATATTTTTTTTTTTTAGTTTTTCATGCCAAGAAAGATTTCAATTGATTTCAACATCACTATTATTCTTATATAAGAAAAATATACAATTCTGGTTAAAAGAAAATAAAATAAAAACCAAAATTTTCAACACAGTTTTTTTTCTGGTTTCAGCTGTACCGGTCGACCGTCCCGGTCGACCGATCTGGCCTGGCATAAGGCCCGGACGACTGGCGCGGTCGCCCGATATTGCCTGGAACAAGAAATTATTTTCTGCCCGTAGCCGGTCGACCGCAGCGGTCGACCGACTAAAATCGAGTGCTCTCGGTTTCCACCGGTCGACCGGCTGTCGGGTATGCTGTCTTTTTACCCGACTCTTTATAAAACCCTAACCCCAAAATCTTTCTTTTCTTCATCTTCCACCGCCTCCTACTCCTCTAATCCTCTCTTCTCTCAACCCTATACCCTCTCAAACTCTTTTTCCTCTCTCTAATTCCTCAAATTCATCCACAAAAATTTGAGAAAATTGTGTTCGGGCTTCAGATCTACTCTCAATTTTGGGATTTTCGTCTGGTTTTCGAGGTATAATCTCCTTTTCCTTCAAATCTCTTATTTCCTTGTTATCTCTAGGTGATTTCTAGGTTCTATTGTTTAGATCGTGCCTTATTAGTGCCTAATCTTGCTTATACATTATCCATGTCTAAAAGAACCCGTTCTGAAAAGGGGAAAACCCCAATCTTCATCCTCCCCTTTTGTATCTCAAAATGCATCCTATAGGCATATCATAATCTCCACTAAAAATGTGAATTCAGGTAGAACTGTGGTGCTTAGTGATTTTGAGCACGTTAATCTTGCATCTATCCTAGCATCTAGCTCCTTAGAAAATTATGTCACTATTAAAGAACCTGTCTATCCTACTTTGGTGCAATATTTCTATTCAAATCTCACTTTTGAACATAATCACATCAAATCCAGAGTCTTGGGCAAAGATATTGATATCTCACTTCAATAATTTGCACGTCACCTGCACCTCTCCTGTGAGGGGGTAGACATTTATAACTTCGATCTACATGATTTTGAGTATCCTGACGGTGAGTCTGCCCACACCGCCTCCACACTGCTTCATGATGATGATAACCTCGGTTTAGTTAGCAACGAGGAGGTGAAGTACTTCACTCTCACCGCCCAGGTCCTGGCCAAAATCGTGTTCTATAACCTCCTGTCAAAATCAGGAGAATATAGTCACGCTAGGGGTTCTGCTCCTCTTGTCATCATTGCCTTTTAAAAGGCATTAGAATCAATATACCTAAACTCATCATCAATTACATGACTTCTGATCATTTTCTTGTCCCAATCGGCACTTGCCATTTGGGATGCTCATCACACGTCTTTTGAAGCAGCTAAATTTTGATCTTTCCTCTGAACGGTCGATTGAACCGTCAGTAGACATCAGCAGCACCCTTCTCAAGAGGATGCGTCTTAGGGAGCGTCATCCAGCTCCTCAGCCGCAGCCTTTCTTTCCTGCTGTTCCTGGATCATCCTCTGGCTCTTCTGCTCCCTTCGACCCCTATTTAGCCTTATCTACTAAGCTTCGGGAGCACCACCAGCAGATTTCCGCTGAGATGACCGAGCATCGCCAATAGATTTCAGCTAAGATGACCGAGCATAGCCAGCAGCTTTCCGCTGAGATAACCGCACACTATCAGCGGATGGAGCAGCGTTTGGACAATGATCTCAGCCATATCTGTGACTCCATGTACTATATGCATGCCTGTCTCGGCGGCATATACACCACGTTTGATTGGCCGGCTCCTCTTCCTTCTGATCGTGCCAAGTCACTTCCTACTACCGGCCCTCCATTCACCACCATGACTTCTTCTTCTGCTCCACCTCCGCCGACTACTTTACCGATGGACTCTGATTTTGGTGGACATGATTCTGATGATCAGTGACCCCTTTTGATGATGTCAAAAAGGGGGAGAGATATTTGGGGAGTTATTTCTGTGTTTATTTTCTATGTTATTTGGATTGTTTTTCTATGCATGTATTTGGATATTAGTTTATGGACATGTGTTATCTTTCTGGGTTTTTGAGGTTGGCATGAACCTCCTAACTTGTATGGACATCTTTTATGATATGACAGTTATCTTTGTTATCTCCATTTGATATAAGTGATTGGTTGTATGTTGTGTTTATTTTTTTTAATCATCTATTTTTGGAGGATAGAGGTATTTATGGATGGATGGAGGTAACCAGATATGCATACATTTTTATTTCTGTATCTTTGGTATGCATGGATGGTTGGCATATGTGTTTATTAACATATCATATACATGCCTTTGTTATGCATTTAGATCTTCATATCATATTCTTTTATATGCATATGTTAAGGGGAGCTTCACTTAAAGTCTCCACCCAAAATATTTGTAATAACTCCACATGTTTTGTCATCATCAAAAAGGGGGAGATTGTTGGCCCAAAGGCCATTAGGCCTAAGTTTTGATGATTACAAACCATATGAAGTTAGGAATTAACAAGATTATTTTAAATGAGTTTCAGGTAAAAACATAGGCTGATTGACGACTCCTGCACAAGACTCACATTTGGAAGCAGCGATGATTTAGATCCCAGAGCCTAGCACACTAGAAGAACTCCAGAATCAAACAAGTTGAGAAGACTATATAATACAAGATTTGTATTTTTACATTTCTCATTTTAGTTAGGATTTATAGTCTATTTGTCAAAACCGAGATGATAGAGGTTGATAACCTTGGGATTATCACACACACACATTCAATATTGCTTCATGCTTACAAACAAAATTTTATTACAAAATTTCTTATCAAGTTTCAGAAAAACAAAGTTTTGAAAATTCGTTTTTGTAAAAACAAGTTTTTGGAAAAACCGTTTTTGTTTAGAAAAAGAATTTTTATCAAAATAAAGTTCAAATCATTTTGGTGTTGATTTATAATCACACCCTAGTCTTTATAAGCCCTAGAACTCTATTTTGTATATACCAATCTAAAGAATTTTTATCAAAATTTTATCTTCAAAAAGCCCTTTCAAAAAATCTGTTTTTGGCCTAGTCCGGTCGACCTCACGGTCGACCGCTGGCAGAGCTGAACTGCTCTATCGGTCGACCGGGCGGTCGACCGACATGCACCATTGTGCATGTGTGCACATCGGTCGACCAACCGGTTGACCGAGAGCAAGAGCAGTGCTCTCTGTTTTTCTCGGTCGACCGGCCCTGTCGACCGACAGAGAGTGGCCGCTCTCTGTTTGGGCCTTCGTTGACTGGCCCGGTCGACCGCTTTCCCAACGGTCGGATTTCCAACCGTTGGCGGTCGACCGGCCTGGTCGACCGATAGCAGTCAGAATCTGCTGACAGTTTCCAACGAGTACTTTCTGATTTGATTTTTATTGGGATCTCCCCCAACGAATCTCTTGGCCTTTTTTTAATCCAGTTTTCATCCCTTATAAATAGAGGAGTGTTCTACAACTAAAACACAAGATTTACAAGATTAAGATCAAAAGTTTTTCAAAAGTTTAGCCTTTTAACAAAAAGTTTTCATTGAGCCAAATTTTCAATCCTTTTAGCTTGAAGCCTTCCTCTACTTCTCTTCTAGATTTGTGCACTACACAATCCTAAAAGTTTCATCTCCTCATCTTGGTTGTAGGATTGTGCAAGTGAGCCATTATTTGTGGTCAAGTGTTGATCACCAATTCTTCAAATTGAGAAGTTGTAGAGGTTGCGGCCTCAAGCGAGCTAGTGAACTCCTAGTTGGTGTTGCGGCACCGTGAGAGAGGACAAGTGTGTCCGAAGAGTTCTAGTGAGAACTTGTATTGACGATCCGGTGGGATCAAGCATAGTGGAAATCCTTCATTGTGTTAAAGGCGGGGACGTAGAGCAGTGGCTCGAACCTCGAAACATATTCTCGTGTTTGCGATTGTCCACATATCTCTAAACTCTCTCCTTTACTTACACTATTATTTGTTTACTTTCTTGCAAGTCTTATTATTGTTGTTGTTTATTGTTAATTAGTTTTTTAATCCTCATTATTTGGTACTTAGTATAGCCTTCACCTATTCACTCCCTCTAGGTGATTTCATGAAAATCAAAAACATAAAGAAAAACTCTTGGGAAAACTTCTAGAATAGTTATAGAAACGAAGATAAAAAACCAATCCCAAAGACTTCTCCTTTTCTTGATTTTTCCAACCCTTTTAAAAACAAATAAAGATCAAATCTTTAAATCCAAAACTCTTTTAAAAACTTGTTGTAAAACACTTGTAAAGATTGAAAATTTTGCTCTCTAAAAACTTATCCAAAACAGCTCAAGAAATTGGGTATATATAGCCCCAAAGAAATCTGCCCATTGGCAGTCTGGCAAAGGGCAAAACTGCCCTTCCGGTTGACCGGCCGGTCGACCGGCCAACGATCATAATTATGACCGTTGAGCTACCGGTCGACCGGCCGGTCGACCGGAAACTAGAAACAGAGAGCAGAGCTCTCTGTCGGTCGACCAGGGCCATTTTCAGAGAGCAGAAGCTCTCTGGCGATCGACCGACCTCCCAGCCTGGACTGCGTGCACGTTCTGTGTACGTCGGTCGACCGGACCGGTCAACCGACTTCTGCCTCGGTCAACCGGTCCGGTCGACCAGCAGACAGCCTGGTCAAACTTTTGAGGATTAAAAACTTGGTTATTTTACCTTCTAAAAAATTCCATAAAATCACATAAATTCCACAAAAATCAGTTCTTATTAGATCTTTGAAATACAAATATGTGTGACAAAAATTCAACACATATTTTAAACAATTTGAACCATTTTTGTGTTTTTGAAAATTTGCCTTAGACCAAAAACCGTATTTTCCAAAAACCAAACTTTGAAATGGAAATCCGATTTTTCTAAAACACATGTAAATACAAAAACATGATATTGAAACAACTTTGAAGCATATTGTATATGGATAGAATCCAATATACATGAAGGATATTATATCTATGTTTCTGACTTGAAAACCAAGATCGGTTATACCGAAAAACCAACTTATGAAACTTTTGTGTGTGTACTTGAGCATATCAACACTTTCTAATCTTTACACAAGATCTAAACACAATCTTAATTAAACAAATCGAGCTCTTCTTGTAGAACTCCTTCTCCAAGTAGTCTTGATCCAAATACGATCCAACGAGTTTGACTCCAACTGAGTGCTAGATGCAATCTTGACGCTCGAGCTCTTGAATCAACATATGAAAGCTCCAAAAACACCTTTATTGAAGCTAATCACCTACTAATATCTTGATCAAATATCTGAAACTAAATATCATAAGATTATTAGTAAATTATAACTACATGAGTTAATCATTATCAAAACTAGAGTGAAAAGCCTCTGGGCCAACAAATATATGCCAATATCTTGGTCAACTTTTGTCCACTGCATATACACATCACCAGTAACCAACAAGAACATGAAAGAAATTCTGCAGAGAAACAGCGAAGCCCAAAACAGAGAGATATTCAGACGAACAGTAACACATCTATTTCCAGGAACTATTCCAGTTAAAAAAAAAAAAGCCAAACAACTTTACAAGCCAAAACCTAATTATTTGCACAGACAAGACCACCTCAGATACAATGCCCCCAACATGCACTACATAACTCTTTTTATCTTTCTACAAGGGAACGATCATAGTCCCAACCTTCCATGGACGAAAGATGCACGAGAACACTTCCACTCTCTCTTTCTATATACAACATCATCTTACACACTGAAACGAAGTCCAAAATGTCGAGCAAGAGAAAAGCCATGATCCCCACAACATTAGCGATGATCAAATAAAAGAGTCCAAATACTGATACTGACCTCTCCCCCTAAATTCTAAAAGGCTCCCATAAGTGCGGTCTGCTATTCCAACAAAAAGTGCTTCAGCATCAGGACTGAAAGATACACCAGCGATCTCACCGAAAATGTCAATCTCCTGGGCTTTACAGTAATCAGCCCCATGTCAAATATGTGTACGAAGTCCGCAGGCTCTGCCATGGCCATGAAACGACCATCAGTTGAGAACTTGATGCCCCGAATTGCCCCCATCCTTCCCTTGAGCACAGCCAGGGATTTAGAGAGCTTCCTCACATCCCACAACCTGCAGGTTGTGTCTTGATTCCCTGTAGCTAATATGTGACCATCTGGGTGCCAAGCAGATGAAAAAGAATAGTCTAGATGCCCCTTCAGGTTTCCGATCGTCTGCAATTATCAAGAGAAAAAACTGAGAAACAAAGTTGACACGAGTTGGGCTTATGGACAAGGATATTACTGGCTATACTTGAATAACAGAAACTAGATGAATATAGCACTCACTTTTCCTGACTGGGCATCGGCTATTAAACAATCTGTGTTGTCTCCAAGGACAGCAAGAAGCTTGCCGTCTGGGCTGACTGATGTGCTCTGCCGTCAGTGGGCAACACCAGGGTCAGTAAGCACGCGTTAATTTTATAATCATAATAAGAGACGGCGTAGTCTATCTCCCGAGGTCACAAGGATACTCACATTTACAGACCAAGAATATGAAAGTCGATTCAGCATGGTAAAGCTACCGGCATCGAAGATCCTCACATAACAATCATTGTTAGCAGTTGTCACTCGAAGGGCGCCACTGTGGAAAATTTAGTCAGAAGTGAAATGAAGGACCACATAAATTACTGAGTGAATCACTAAGCGACAGTGGATTAGTTCATACTTCTGAGTCCGATAGACATCCACTGCATTGGTAATGGCATTATCATCATTAGTTACTTTTGTACAGAAGTCAACTCCAGGTTTATTTAGGTACTGCACAAAATCAGGAAGAACATCACTCCAGATTGTATTTTGATAAATATAATTAGATAACCATAACGAGCCTCGATTTACCTTACAAACGAGCTCTCCTTGAAAGCCACCAGCCACCATCAAGTCATCTTTCACAACCATGGTACTGACTTGCACCCTTGACAATGGTTGCGGAGTTGAAGATCCATGATATTTCTGGAGAATAGCCAAGAAGGATAAACATATAAGTAAATGCGATTTTTCCCCTCTATTGCTACTTAAATGATCATGAAATAATGATTGTGGATAGTATTAAATAAAGTGAAACAAAAACATAAGCAACCTGAGTGGGGGCAATTTTCCCAGCGACATTTAGCACCTCTTTGCCTCTCTGAAGCAGAGATGACCAGTGCATAACTGAGTAGTTCTGCATTACATACACATCATGCTTTGAAGTGGCCCACAAGAGATTCCTCAGCTGGAAAAGGCCATCACTTGTCAGACATTTTGTTGACAGCTACAATAAAATTAAAAAGAGAAGAAAAACTCATGGAGTTAAATCTTAGTAGACCCAAATGACATTTTTCCCAGCAGGTACTTAATATTCCCAACTAACTGTCTCAACACACACTCTCTCTCTTAAAATTAAAAAAAAAAGAAAAGAAAAGAAGTTCAAGGTGAATATTACTCGCCACCACGATCAAATTGCGTGGTACAATTACTAAAAAAAATACCACCTGTCGTCCAAGTTTTTAAGAGTAGCCTGCTTAGCGCTTACCGATTTGTCCAACTTCCCACTCAATTAATAAACAATGACCACTCATTACTTCCATTCCTCTACCCTAATATAACAATGATATGAACCAACAATGTCTCGGTCCTTCCTCAGTCGGAAAAAAAAAAGGATAAACCCTTTTAAAAGATTAACCCCCCAATGTTCAGTGAAGGGGTTCACAAGCACAGATGGGGTTCACTGTTCCTCTATGGCAAGGGATCTGAGTTGCCAAAATTGGGAACACCAAAAACAAAGACAACAGGGTCAACGCCAATGGCCAACAATATATATATATATATATATATATATATATATATATATATATATATATATATATATATAGACTAAAAATCAAGTGTTTTAAATACTTTTTGCGCATCCATCAAGTAGGAAAAAAACGGACGGCCTAAATAGTGAGTTGGTTAGTTTAACGGTGTAGAACATTTGAAATCTAACAAAAATTAGTTTATAGGGGTTTTTAAATGTTTAGATCATAATGAAATGGCCGGATCGAGAATTTGTATGTCTAAAGACATAGATCTAACCAACTCACTACTTTCGGCCGTCCATTTTGCGTCGCTTGATGGATGGGCAGAAAGTATTTAAAACACTTGATTTTTGGTTTATAGATACTTGAAATAATATAGATCAACTTCAACGGAGTGGATCGTATATTCGAATGTTGGAGGGTTGATTTTGAGTGGGAAGGATCCGGGATCAAATCCTTGTGAAACATGCTCTAGTAAAAAACATCAAGGAAACCTATTGCCTTGCTCAGTGCTTTTATATGAGATAGCATTTTTGGTTCTTTTCTACAGCCAGTGAGCAGGAATTTATAACATTCTATGCTGTAAGGGAGCTGGTGGCTACTTCCATTAATATAAAATTTTCACTCTTGGCATCCATGTTTACCTTGCTGTGAGGCCAGTGCTTCACCTTGTTGATTGATTGCCACTTATATGACCTGTCAGTCTTTAATTTTTGATAAATCTTCAACTGCTGATCAAAACACTTGATTTTTGGTCTCTCTCTCTCTCTCTCTCTCTCTCTCTCTCTCTCTCTCTCTCTCTCTCTCTATATATATATATATATATATATATATATATATATATATATATATATATATATATATATATATATAATATAGACTCTCTCTCTCTCTCTCTCTCTATATATATATATAGAGAGAGAGAGAGAGAGAGACTTGTGTCCTTCTAAAAGATTTGAGGACGAATCCTTCCCACTCAAATATTAACATCCGACATTCGAATAAAAGATTCACTCTGTTGAAATTGATCTGTATTATTTTAAGTATCTATAAACTAAAAATCAAGTGTTTTGAATACTTTTTACTCATGCATCAAGTAGGGGAAAACGAACAACCTAAATAGTAAGTTGATTAGTTTAACAGTATAGAACATCTATAACCTAACAAAAATTAGTTTGTAGGAGTTTTTAAATGTTTAGATTATAATCAAATGGTCGGATCAAGAATTTGTATGTCTAAAGACAGATCTAATCAACTCACTGCTTTCGGCCGTCTATTTTGCGCCGCTTGATGGATAGGTAAAAAATATTCAAAACACTTGATTTATGATTTATAGATTCTTGAAATAAAATAGATAAACTTCAACAGAGTGGATCTTGTATTAGAATGTCGAAAGGTTGTATTTGAGTTGGAAGAATTTAGGCTCGAATCTTTTTGAAAGGACACAAGTATATATGTGTGTGTGTGTGTGAGACAAGGGTACAATGCACATAGGTGTAATAAAGTTAAATTACACACATCATTTTTAATCATAAAAAATTTTGCTTGGTGAGATACAAACAAAAATCGGGTGAGTGGTCCCCACAAGGTGTTTAAAAAATATTTTTTGAGGTGGAAAGAGATGCGTATAACTTAACGTAGTTACGCCTATGTGTATTATATATATATATATATATATATATATATATATATATATATATATATATATATATAGAGAGAGAGAGAGAGAGAGAGAGAGAGAAAGAGAGAGACTTTTGTCCTTCTAAAAGGATTTGGGACCGAATCCTTCCCACTCAAATACCAGCATTCAACATTCGAATACAAGATCCACTTCGTTGAAGTTGATCTATATTATTTCAGATATCTATAAACCAAAAATCAAATGTTTTGAATACCTTTTGCTCATGCATCAAGTAGGAGAAAACGGACGACCTAAATAGTAAATTGACTAGTTTAACGGTGTGGAACATTTGAAACCTAACAAAAATTAGTTTGTAGGAATTTTTAAATGTTTAGATCATAATCAAGTGGCCGGATCGAAAATTTGTATGTCTAACACATAGATCCAACCAACTCACTACTTTCGGCCGTCCACTTTGCGTTGTTTGATGGATGACAAAAAGTATACAAAGCACTTAATTTTTTGTTTATAGATACTTAAAATAATATAAATCAACTTCAACGGAGTGAATCTTGAATTCGAATGTCAAAGGATTGTATTTGAGTTGGAAGAATTCGAGCACAAATCCTTTTGAAAGGAACTCTCTTTCTCTATATATATATATATATATATAGAGAGAGAGAGAGATCTATATATATATATATATATATATATATATATATATATATATATAGACTTGTATCCTTTCAAAAGGATTTGATCCCGGATCCTTCCCACTCAAATTCAACCCTCCAACATTCGAATACAAGATCCACTCCGTTGAAGTTGATCTATACTATTTCAAGTATCTATAAATCAAAAATCAAGTGTTTTAAATACTTTTTTCCCATCCATCAAGTAGGAGAAAAACGGACGGCCTAAATAGTAAGTTGGTTAGTTTAACGGTGTAGAACATTTGAAATCTAACAAAAATTAGTTTATAGGGGTTTTTAAATGTTTAGATCATAATGAAATGGCCGGATCGAGAATTTGTATGTCTAAAGACATAGATCTAACCAACTCACTACTTTCGGCCGTCCATTTTGCGTCGCTTGATGGATGGGCAAAAAGTATTTAAAACACTTGATTTTTGGTTTATAGATACTTGAAATAGTATAGATCAACTTCAACGGAGTGGATCTTGTATTCGAATGTTGGAGGGTTAATTTGGAGTGGGAAGGATCCGGGATCAAATCCTTTTGGAAGGACACAAGTCTATATATATATATATATATATATATATATATATATATATATATATATATGAAAAATGTATATCAGCCCGCGGGCTGAGAGTACTATCTCAGCCTGCGGTGACGTGGCTCAATTTGTCACCTCACTGACTTGCGACCCGCTTTTAGGTAGAAGTTAAATTACCAAATACCCCTTATGATAACTTTTCCTTATTGTTTATTATTATTTTTTTCCCCTTTTATTTTTGCCGCTCTTTATAGGATATAAATTACTTTTCGCCCTATTTCTTTACCTCTTTTTTGAAAGATCTAGTTTCTCCTTTTCAGCCTACGATAAAAATTTTTTTGAAAATATAAATCTTTTCAGATCAATTTTTTCAGCCTGCGATAAAATTCTACTTTATAGTTTAATTTTTTTGTATATAATGTAGTCAGAGTCTTTGGTCGCATTGTACATTTAAACTGCGACCTTAGTCAAAGTCTTTGGTCGCAGTGTACATGGTGAAATGCGACCAAGGTCGCAGTGTTGTTATTGATAAAGATGGCCAGCAACTGCAATCTAGGGTTGCATTACATGGACTGCGACTTTGGTCGCAGTACGTTAAGTAATTAATTTTTTGTATATAATGTAGTCAGAGTCTTTGGTCGCATTGTACATTTAAACTGCGACCTTAGTCAAAGTCTTTGGTCGCAGTGTACATGATTAAATGCGACCAAGGTCGCAGTGTTGTTATTGATAAAGATGGCCAGCAACTGCAATCTAGGGTTGCATTACATGGACTGCGACTTTGGTCGCAGTACGTTAAGTAAGTGTTGTTTTATTAAGTGTTATTTTTGGATTAAGTCATTTTTTGAATCTAAATGAAAAATGAAAAGTTGTCTGTTGTCTGATGCGACTTGGAGTCAGTCTACTTTGATGTTTTGTCTTCTTGGCTACTTTGATGTTTAGTCTTCTTTGTAACACTCAATCTTATTGATTCTGCTGCCACCAGACCTCAAGAAGAAGATTGCTCTTAGTCAACAAGGGATTTTTTTCATGTTTAGTCTTCTTTGTACTGCTATATTGTAACACTCAATCTTATTGTATAAGAGATCGTTTTGTATCATTTGCACATGCTTGGAGATAAATGCCTGGACATAAATAAAAAGCATATTTGTTTTTTTTTAATAAACTACGAACTTGTTCGCAGCCATGCATTGCAAACAAAACAACTATGACCATAGATGACACTGCGACCAAGGTCGCATAAGATACATTGCAAACAGTAACTACTGCGATCAGGGTCGACACTGTGACCAAAGTCTGCGACTAAGCAACTGTTGCGGTGACGTGTCACCTCGTCGCAGTGTTGTTGTTGACCTCGTCGCAGTGTTATTGTTGATTAAGACTAAAGACCAGCAATAGCGACCAAGATTGCAGATTATTTTTTTAAGACTGCGGCCATCAACTGCGACCAATGTCGCAGTGTTGTTGTTGATTATTTATAAAGACCACCAACTGCGACCAAGGTCGCAGTGATGTTATTGATTAAGAGTAAAGACCAGCAACTGCGACCAAGGTCACTGTGTATTTTATTAAGACTAAACACCAACAACTGCGATCAAGGCCGCAGTTTATTTTATTAAGACTACGGTCGTTTATTTTATTAAGACTACGGTCAGAAACTGCGACCAAGGTAGCAGTGTTGTTGTTGATTAAGACTAAAGTCCAGCAACTGCGACCAAGGTCGCAGTGTATTTATTAAGTCTGCGTCCAGCAACTGCAACCAATGTCGCAACCTTTCATTTTAAAAATTTATAAGGGTGAAGTAATATAATTATTAACTGCGTCCATGGTCGCAGTATATTCGTTTAGCGTAAAATATTTAAAATGAAGGTTTGTAACAATTGTACAGCATTTTCAACCAAGACATAGTAGTAAAAAATGTAATTCACACAATTAACTTTAGAAAACAGATTTATATATATTTAAAAAAAACAAAATACAATTTTTTTAAACTTCTAATCCTCATCATCACCATCGTAATGAGAAAGAAGTTTGCGACTTTGGTCGCAGTACTGAAGGAGGTCGCATTGCTATACGATAGCATGTTTCCTCCGGTATTCTTTATTCTGTATTAAGTATGCGACTATGGAATATTTTTTTACTTTTTAATGCTAGAAGTCGCCGTCGTCATATAAAAGGGGTATTTTTGTCAATTTGTTTCACGATTGTTTAGGCGGGATTTTTTTGATTTTTTTGGCGCCCACACTCTGCGACCGATGTGTGGCATATATTCAGCCACGTCCCGCAAGCTGAGAAACTCTCTCAGCCTGCAGGCTGAGGTACGGTAAGCCCTATATATATATATATATATAATATATATATATATATATATATATATATATATATATATATATATATATAATATATATATATTATATATATATAGAGAGAGAGAGAGAGAGAGAGAGAGAGAGAGAGAGAGAGATACTTGTGTCGACACAAGTCTATCCCTCTCTCTCTCTATATATATATATATAGTTAAGAGTGTCAAAAATATCAAATTGTTAGAAAACCAAAACCTTAATGTAAGAAAAGGAACACTAAACAGATGCCCATTCACAAAAAAAATCAAAACATCACATCTCTACTGGACCGATGAAAGTGATGAGAAAAAAGACACTTCCTGTAGCATAACCACTTAGTTCAATGCTTGGACAGTTAAGGTATGAGAAGGAAGTGAGAATTAAATTTTGTGTCAACAAACTTATAAGTCGATCAAACATCAGATCAAAGTTTAAAATGAATAAAAAGATTAATGAAAAGACCAACACATCCTAACTGGATTAGAGAAGTGCTGGCAGCAGAAAGTAATATAAGATGAAATGGGTGATGAGATAACTGTGCACTCATAAAGTACTTATTTAAATGAACAACCAACAAGAAGTGAAAGACTCAGGAAACAGCACATTACACCTCCTTTACATGCTCAAGATAGCAACCAAGAAGTCAATGCAAATGTATTTATCCACAATATAATAAGCAGGCAACTACATAAAGCTTCACAAGGGGAAAATAGAAAAAGAAAGTGAAGGACAAAGGTGAAATTCCTTCTTCTTCTTTTTTTTGGTTTTTTATTTTGGGGGGCATGTAACTTCAAGCAACTGGCCCTTTGAACTTTTAATCCAGGAAAAAATTAAAAGTAAACATTATACTATGTGGATATGAAGTGAAGTACATACAATATAGGTATGAAGTGCAGTACATACAATATAGGTACCCACAATGCAAATTTTCAATCTAATGCATTGGTAACGATAAAAATCAATAAGTGAGACGTACTAACGCAATCCTTGAGGACGAACTCACAGAAGCAGCCCAATTCATAGACAGAGAAGCAAATAATACCAACAGGTCACTTGTGGCACATACTTCATTATTAAAGTTTATCTAAGTACTTGGAGAAAAGCTACTTCCGTGATAAATTTCGTTTCAGAGTGAAATGGTAAGAGAAAGTTACACAGATATGGGTATATGTAAAGGTCCGACTTGGCTCCCTTACACAACACTTCTGAAGTAAGAAGAGTGGACAAACCCCCATGTACCAATCAGAAACAGCAGTAAACTCGTTACGTGCTTAATTAAACAGTAAAAATGTAACATAAATAACCATTAAATCAGTGATTATGATGCACCTTGAGACAGACATTGACAAAACAATCTTGTGGTCTCATAACAGAACAATTCAGCCTAAGCGGTATGGTAGAAGTTTTGATCTAATGAAACTACATCAGCTATTTAGCAAGTCTCTCATACCAAAGAGAACACTATCTACCCAATTCATTTTTAATCATGAAATGTGTGCATTCCTATTGACAATTGAATTCACCATAAAGGAAAGAAATAATATAGCAAATGCACAACATTCACAGGATGCAAAGAAGTCATGTAAAACACATCAATTTACAGGCAAAAAGCATGTATGATGATACTACAAGAGTAGCTTGTTATGCCGAGGAAGACCATTGTTACATGCCATATATCACAACAGAGTCATCAGTACTAAATAAACAATACGAACGGTAAAAAAGTTTAACATCAAAACAAAAGGATTAAAAATATCAGTACTCTTTTAGATGAGTGCTTAGAATATAAATGCAACAAGAAAAATGTCAGCCACTAATGACCCTGACACTCTAAAGAATCATTTGGCTTTTCAAACAGAGGCTTCTTAACTACATAAATTGTCCCATCATACCATATTATAAGAGTCCACCTATCCAGCAGCTGCAAAGGAAGTAGTTCCGCCTGCTTTTAAAGCCTGATAAAAAACATATTATATGGAAGTCCATTCCTAAATATCATGAGTAAAAGACAGTATCTGACATGCTAACAAATAAAGAAGACGGGCTAACAAATTAAATAACTTCAAACAACATTAAGAGAAGGTTACTATGAAGGTTGCTAAATTTTGCTGCCAGGCAGTTTTAGTTAGTGGAGTTATACAACATGAATATATTAACAAACACAAGATTAATCTATGAAGAGTGAATATGGCTGTCAATGCTCTCCCATGTGATTCAAGGTCTATCTAATGAGCCGTTTGCCCACTCATTCCTTAAAAGACGGAAAGTTCTAAATGGAAACCACTTGCACAGTGCAAGAAAGAAACAAAAATAATTCCATTAAAATCAATGTGTTAAAACTGCTAGCAGGAGCTAACCAAATATGAATACAAACTAGTCTCCAACCATACATGATATGCAAAGAAACATTGAATCAAGAGACACTGCCTTCCTCCATAGACGCACACACCAACAAATAAAAACATAAAAGGCAGCACCCATGGGAGGTACTGTGAGAATAAACTTTAAAAATGAGGGAGTGAAGGAAGGGGGAAAAAAAAGCAAGTCCTGCCGTTGGTGGTGGGGTGAGGGTGCTGGAGGCGGTGCAAGAAGATTTAGCCAGCCCATCACTAGATATGACAACATTGTCAAGTGATCTCCAAATGCCAAGATGCAACTGAATTATGCAAATATAAGGTACTAATTATTGATTTAAATTGACGTGTAAACCAAATGCTGCTGAAATTAAAATCCTGATGCAACCTTGACCACAGAACTTAATAGAAAAAAAAAAACTCAAGGCATGGTCAAGTTGATTACTTGTCTCAACAAATAAATTCAGAGTTTCATGCAAGAAGAGAAGCCACCTGCATCAATGTTACTTTAACACACACCCTTAATATAATTCTTAAAGCAAAATTAAGGGACGAAGGGCCACCGCACAGAGGCCCAAGAAGAACTGTTGTAGAAATTCTACGAAATATTTCTCTAGGGAGATCAATGAAAAACATATCGTGCATTTACCTCAGCTGGCAACTTCTTTGAGAACAATTCTCTAGCTAGAACCCAACTACTTAAATAAAAACATCAGTGGAGATTCAACAAAAAAAATTAATTATAGAACATGTGACTAATGGTAATGTGCATCACACTCTAAGACTAATAAATTAAATGCATCACTACTACCTACAAAGGACCTGTCACAAGTGCATCTTGATGTCAGTAATTAAAACCTTACCTCCTATAAAGAAAATGAAGATACTTGAAGATGCAATGCTGCACTAGTGTCACAGAGCTTATATACTCGAATTACATTTCCATAAAATAATTAACAATTATGTGAGCAGAACCTGCAAAACTATTAAGACTCAACATATAACAAAAAAAATACTTATAAAAAAAGAGTAAATTGACAATGGACTACTAGCAGGGAATTGCATACTAAATGGTATATCAGGAAAATGAAACCAAGAAAACATGAGTTTCCAATCCACCTTCCCACCAAAAAAAAAAAAAAAATCATCTAGCGGCCTATTGAATTTAGCACCTCCTGACCAAAGAGTAATAGGCGCAAAAGATGAGTTCATAACTTGTTTCAACAATTGAACTAAATAATATCTTGCTATAGAGGTTGTCGACACAAGGCAAATTCGCATGTAACTGAATATTATTTAGTTCATCAGGCCAATAATAATAAAATTAAAACAAACTAAAGTGAAATAGTGAGCATGGGTTCACAGAATAATTGGGGTTGGGGGGAGGTGAGAATCTGTGTAGATTTATGCCTAGACTAGTTATCAAGATCAATTTTCACACTCCTCCTATGCAAGGGTCTAAACTGCAAACCTACTTCTGTAAAAACCCTTCAATAACTTTAACTTTTAAATCATTAGGCAATGACCTAATCGCTCCCTAGACTACGACCGCTGATATCCCTATTATATCAAGGAAAACTAACAAAAATAAAATTTGAGAAAGATAAGAGTAGGTTAGCACCTGGAAATGTACGATCGTCGACTTGACAAGTCTAGTATTGAACTGGAAGTCATAGAAAGTGCTTCCTGTCGCAACCTTCTTGCATTCCTGTTTAGAAGCAAGCATAAAAAAGAAAAGGAAGTTCATGTTATCATCTGCATGCTACAAGAGAAACCATCATGACTTAGGGGAAAAAACAAGAAACAGACAGTTAAAATATACTGAAGACTACAATAATTTTCAAAATCACGAAACCAATCTAATAATCATCCTATCCATAACTTTTCCCTCAAAAAAGGTTGGTTATGGAGTATAACTCTAATAAAGCTCCCAAAAACAACTGACAAAACTGAATCATCAGTGCTCCCAACCTCGTTAATGTCTAAGTTGGCACCAGAATTCTATTTGAAAAGACAGGACAAAGATGAACTTGCCATAAAAATTAAAACAATAGGCAAGTAGGAAAACCTACCCCGTCGGTTATGAAGTTTAAGCCCATGCAAACAAGAAGCAATACTAAATATAATGTCTTTGAAACTTCCATAACAGAAAAATAGAAGCTCATAGTTTCAAACAACCAAATATGTACGCATATGCTAATGATTGTTACTTTAAAGCTTAATGATCAAAACAAATAATATCACACCGAAATCAAATACATCATGGCATAAGTATCATAAACAGACTCATATTCATTCAGATTTACTGAAAGATAAATCAAGGTGAACAACCCCTTAGCCAAAAGACAACTCATCCAGCTTCAAACTACTGATTGACGAGATCTCACCTTCGCCAGAGCCTCCTTGGATCTAGAGAGGTTCTCATAGTTCTTGTACTGCTTCAGCCTCAGCTCACGGTACTTGTCTCTACCATAATTCAACCTCTCCCACGGTATTCCTTGCATGTCCTTTCCATTTCGGAACTCATATGCCGAAGTGTCAGTCTTCTGCTTGCTCTGAAAGGCAAGAGCAACTAGAATTACTCAACAACTTAAAAAGAATCTGACTTCTTTGTAAATAATTCAAGATATATTGTACCGTGTCTGCATCTCCTTCAAGGTCAGAGCCCTCGGCTGCTTCTCTCTGTTGCTGGCTCTCCCAAAACCCATCGCCATCAAATTCAGCCATATCAAAGTAGTTTTCCACCATGTATTCCAACTCATCAATTAGGTGTTGTGCCATCATTCTGCATCTCATAAAGTTCTCAATAGCGTAAAAAAAGATGGTGACTTTTACTTAATTTAAAACAGCAAAGCTAATTCGAAGCAGAATTTTTGTACTGTATAGTGGAAGAAAAAAGACTAGCACAAGAATAAGAGAAGGGTCTTAACCCTTTTGAACATGCAATAATTCCCATCAGAAAATTAAAAAACAGAGCGTTTGTGAAATTTTCAGGTGACAATCCAAGCACTTGTGGAGATCACAGGAACGACAAAAATAATTACAAGGGGAGCATAAGAAACAAAAGGGTTAGAACAAACACAAACACACGCAACAAAGAAGTAAGTATTACTCCGCAAAGAAATTCAGCAGAAAGCTTACATCAACAACTCCATTGGAGCTCAATCAGGAGCTAAAAGTTTGAACTTGCTTAATTTAACAACAAAGTGAACCAAAATTAGCTAAGAACAGAGTTAAAAAAACAAGAGGACTCACTTAACTAGAGCTAACTACAATACAGATTATATAATAATCTAACTAATAAAATACATACGACTTTTGTGACAGGTCTCAATAGTCAAGAATAATATAAATTTCCTTCGGTATCTTCGGGGAAACCCCTTCAGGATAGATGAATCTCTCAAAATCAGGATCAAATGCCCAAATCCAGAAGAGCGCATTATGTAACAAAAAAGGGAATTCTTCTCTGTCAGAATCAGGGAATAAATAGAAAAAAAAATTAAAAGATCTGAAGAAATGCCCGTAAAAATAGCTAACGCTCTGCCAAAATTTTGGAAATCTAGTTTAAATAATTAATCGGCTAATAAGAATCTCCAACAAACAAAAACTCTTGCCGTGAGGAACACGTAGAAAGTTCACTCAAACTAGCAGACAGCATGAAACTCTCAAAATCGTCGTGCCTAGCGACGCAAAAACGAAGAAAATTAACTAACTGGACAACTGAAATCTTCAAAATTTTAAACGCAAAAACTAATAAATTAGAGAAAAAACCCAATTCTAAAACTAATCGAAAGAATCAAACACAACAGAACATCAGCCTGAAAATTTTGGCAAAAAGACAACCAATAAAAAGGAAACGATAGAAATCTCCAGAATCGACCTAATAAACTAACAAAATCGAGCCAGCAGCAAGCCTAAACGTCACAAACTGAATCAAAACCCAAAGGAAACTGAAGAATTAAGGTTAGCGAGAGATTACCGATTACAATCCGAAACCGAACCAGAAACAGATTCACACAGTGGAACGGATCAAAGAGTGAAGATCGAAGTGAGGATTCGAGTCTTTGTTAGAGATTTATGATTAAAGAAAGAAAAGGAGGGAAAATGGGAGGAGAATCCAAGATTAAGAGTGTGTTTTTTCTGGAAAGCGCTAACCAACCAGCCAGCTTCAGTGCGCCAAAACCCGCCCTTTTTTATACAAAACCATGGAAGAGGTGGGCCCCAGCCAACACGGGCGGAGGAGGAGACACCAATCGTGGGACCCATTAACGGAGATTGTTCGTTACCGTCGCAAATGAACCCGGATGCGGGGGGCAAAATGTTGGTCCCACCCTAATGGATTTCTATTACGGGTGATTTTTCCTTAACGGCCGCCTATTTAAAACGTTTGCAAACTGTGGGTGGCCCTTTTTGATTGTGATGCGTCCGTCTGTGCTTCCGTCGGCGATGAAAAGGGTTCTAGTCACCACACAAAAGGTAACCCTAACTTCTGTTGTCGATTCCGGCAGTTTAGAAAAGTTGCTCCGGTCACCACCAAAGGTGGAGGCTTTGAAACATTGTTTCCTCGCTGAAAGTAGACTTGACCCCGATTCCGAAACTAGTGATTTCAATTTAAGAACTAACAGTTCTCGATTCTTTCATAATAGGAAACGGAATCGGATTGTGGGAAGTCGATTCCGGTTGCGGTTTCCTTTTTTTCTGATTTCGATTCTTAAATCATTTATACTCCGTCGAATACTAATTTTTATATATATGAAAATTTTAAAAATAATTAATAAAATAAAAAACGGGCTTGAACTCACTCCTTATCATAATTAAGTTGTCTACATATCCTCTTGAGATTTAGAGAAATCAAAACGCACGTAATTCTATTACCTTAATCCTCATAACTTACCTCAATTGCTTCCTTCCATTCAGATGGTTGTCATTTTCATAAAATCTTCATTTTCATCCTCTGCTATTTTTTGTTGTCTTAACTTGCTTTTTCCAATCATAAAGATATGTTTGAACCTCCACTGATTCGGGAACATACTCGAATGAGTTTAATCCAAAATACTTCCCCCGCACTGAATGCTTGCTCCACAGCTACTGTTGACACCGATTATGTTTAGCAATAATTAACATGATTGTGTTGAATTCTCCTTCCATTTGAAAATTTTACATCTTAAATAATTTCACTAAACTCAAATGAAGTATTTAGATAACTATCAAGTTCGAAGTCAAGCTGGATGAAAATCCTCATGTTTTTTGATTCTCTACAATAATAGTTGGTGTCGTCTATTAATTTTAGAGGTATTCTCAACTTACTATTAGTTTGGCCATGAAGGGGATATTAATACTTAAACTATAAATTTTACTATATATGTAAGACATAAATTTCTACTATATTCATCATATAAGCATTTGTCACCTTCTTGGGTTTGGGACATTTGGATCAGAATATTGACTTGCTTTTCTTCTTCGGGATATATTTTTAATTCTCATTGTAAACGTACATTATTGAATATGGTGTT
The DNA here is from genome assembly GCA_038442645.1 of Agave tequilana. Classification (NCBI taxonomy): domain Eukaryota; kingdom Viridiplantae; phylum Streptophyta; class Magnoliopsida; order Asparagales; family Asparagaceae; genus Agave; species Agave tequilana. The sequence continues at coordinate 20,933 of JAVJIF010003366.1, read as the reverse complement.
GGCTGCATCTAATCGAAAAAATCATCTCTGCAGGCAAATTAATTTTTTGCCGACCTTGCCCTTACCTTTTTCCAGTCATGATGATGGAGAGTAAGAGCTTTGGAGAGTGCAAGAAAATTAGAGAGGAGAGAACTGAGAAATTAGATTATAATAGAGAATTTTGTAAAGAGAATTTGTAGAGAGTTTCGTAGAGAGTTTTGGTGTAGAGAATGAGAGAATATGGTGGTATTTATAAATTACAAAATCTACTTTTTAAAAATCTAATTTTTAAACTTAAAAAAAAAATAACCCCTCAACGGTCCAAAAATGGACCAATAGAGGCCAATGGTCCAATTTTGGACTACAACATCCAATTTTAGACCGTTGGACTTGGACCCTGGAGCGGGCCGACCCAAAGGGGCTCAAAATAAATCCAAGCCCCAGGCGGGTGAGCCAAGCCAGAATTGTTACTAGCCAGGCCTCAGGCAGGCCAGGCAGGCAGGCTTAGAGGGGAAAAAAACAAGTTTAAGAACTGGAACCGACGATTTCGATTTTTTATTAATGAAATCAGAACTGAACCGGCTAGGACCCAATTCTAGTTTGGAATCGGATAACTGGCGGTCTGGTCCGGTTACGATTTTCGTTCCACGATTCTAATTCTATTCGCCAGTTCAGATCGAAACCGTGATCGGATTTATGCTAAAGGAGGGAAATTATGAATACGAGCCTGAGGATGCAGAGGAACTTATTTTGTTTAAACTGAATAACAGAAGTTTCATTTCATATTGCACATCAAAAGAATACATCACGTAAACACTTTGTCAAATATTTTGTTCAAGAATACATACATTACAAAATTAACAATACAGGTCTTCATAATAGAAATGTAATTGTTGTTCCGCGTCTCCGTTTTCTGTAGTTTCAACTCAAGTTTCAATTCAATCTCTCCAAACTCATTCATCAAGTTCTTCAGGTCTTTAAGCACCCTCTTTAGCTCCTTGTAAACTTTCCTCAATTCATCAGATTATTTCTGTTTCTTTCTCTTTTCTTCTCTTTATTAAGAATTCACTTGAAATAGTTGCATCCACCCTTGATTCTGTTCTTAAATTTTGGGATGAGTAGAAGAGCCTTCATTTGTTCTCACCTCTCAAGTATGAGACCACCTTAGCTTAAATACCACACAAGTACTTTGGTGTTGTAACATAGGAGCTGCAACTAGATAAAAGAAAGACAGAGTGTGAGTTGAAATTTGAGAAAGAAGAGAGGAGAAATTGAATAGAAATTAAGCAAAAGAAAGAGATGGAGTTCAAGTTTGATAAAAATGCAGAAAAAGTGGAGAATATATATTGGATAAGGTGGAGAGAGGATAGGCTTTGGGTTGGGGACAGAAAAGTTAGGTTGGGAGAGGGGAAATAACTATTGCAGTTGGAGTTGGGTTGGGGAGAGAGTCGGTCAAATGAAAGGATAATGGATTTGGTGAGAGGGAAACAAAAAGGAAACGGATGAAAGGTGTAACACCCTGATTATTTAAATCTTAATTTGTAACACCAGATTATTAAATCCTAGATTATATATTAATATTGAGTTAATGAGATTTTTATAAATTCTTATGATTTTAAATTTATTGTTTCAGTGTGAAATGAATTTCGATAATTCATTTGGAGAAAAGTTGGACTGTAATAGAATTTTGATGAATTCATTAGTACGAGAAATACTAATACACACACACACACACGCATATATAATTATACACCGATATAAGCGTATATTGTAACATTTAAACCTTTTAAATCTTAATTTATTCTTTATAGTTCTGAATTTTGGATTATACCGATAATGAGAACCAGTAATAGACATATTACCGAGTATTTTGAAATTATTTATAAAATTATTTTGAGTAGCAGAGTATAGAAAATGTGTGAAAATATATGAATGTATATACTGCATGAAATACTTAAGTAAATACCAAGTATCAGTATTTTATTTAAATTGTAGTTGTATATATTAGAGAAATGAAGAAAGAAAAAGAAAAAGAAAATATAGAGTAAAAAAATTAATTATGAGGGATAAGGAGCATGTGTGGGCATGGATGTAACGGTCCCAGTTTACTAAAGTCCTCAATTAACATAATATTCATTTAATCCAACCGATTATCATAATCATTTTCAAATTCTTAAAAATTTCGACAGCACCTCCTTTGTAAATACTGGTCGGATATGATATCCAATGCAATACAATAGTTTCGACTAACATCAGCCTACTTATTCTCAATCCAATCAAATGACTGAACTCAAAAATCATCCAGACAATCATAAAGATATTTCGGCTTGACATCGCCTACTTGTGGAGAAACATGATAACATAATCTTTAGAGTATCCCTCTCGACATCTCAGAAATGATAAATTCTAATTTGTCATGATTATCACATTGATAATATACTTTTTGATATCACAACCCAATAAAATATCGCCACTACAACAGTTCTCTACATATATATACAAGATTAACCATCTATCCCACGACCAACATGTATCATTTACAAACACAATTATTCCAGAAGTACAACATGATTAGATAAAAAGATTAGAATGATTCAGAACGAACCCCGCGCAGCATAACCCAGACCTCTGCCTCAAAGCAACATGCAATATACCAGTCTGTGGGGGAGTGAGCTCGACAGCTTAGTGAGTAGAGTAGAAATAAATCAGAAAATGATAACATAACAATTAGAAGCATAAATATTCAAGCAATAAGAGAAATCTGAAAAAGTAAGAAGACAAAGAATCAAAGACATCTCATGGTTCAATAATCAAGACCTCGGCCTCTAAAATCTTTGGGGACGATCAGACCCTTATGATCATAAATTCTCAATTCCTTTCTTAGATTTTCATCTTTTCATGTGATAAGATTTATGAGTTATAAAAAATAAAATTTTTGTTTAGTTGTTTGAACTCGTCTTATGTATCCATAGCATGTGTTAGTCACGTGTCTTATATTTCACACTATAATACACTAATCATTATAGTTAAGTCATAAACATAGTTTATACATTCAGATAACACATACATCACAAGGCATACTTGTATAACATATAATCATATCATACTTCTCATATTACAATATCACATCACACTTCAAGTACTGCATGGATTAACCTGTACATTTTCATACATCATATAATATTTCATTATCAATTATAATAAAGCGAAGTTTCACAATCCTACATCAAGGACAAGTATGCAACACCATTCATTTTGAATAAGCACACCTTTACTTTATGACACACGACCCATCTCATACCCCGCCTTCGCACCCGCCGGCTCCCAGCGGCCCCTTCCTTCAAATAAGAACACACAATGTTATTCCCCGTCTTCACACCTATCAGCTCCCGCTGGCCCCTCCCTTCGAAATATACATACATATATATATATACATACATATATATATATATATATATATATATATATATATATATATATATATATAACAATAACACTGCCTTTCCCCTTCCACCGGCTCCTTCCTTCAGTATACATGAATGCAACAGATATAATTGCACATAACTACAAATAGCAACCAGTTCATCCATAATACAAAACATCAATCAAATATAATAGTTCTTGGTTTTCAGCTTATCAGTTTCACTTTCAAAGGATTTCATGTGATTCGGTATATATACATATGTGCATATATAAATTAACACTGTAGTGATCTATTCATCCTACGTTGATTGAATTCTCATTCACATTATATGTATTCAATCCTCTAGACTCATTACATGCATATGTACGAGTGTGTGTATGTGTGTGTGTCACTAAAATGTTATACATAATCTTGTGCATACAATTCTTAAAACATACCATATGGTTATGAGCAATCATCACTCATATATCAGTGCATTTATGTGTCAATACGAATAATGATAGGCTACACGGTTAGATCTTATGGTTAAATATACATCTCCTATATGTTTGATGTTTAATGTCGTAAATTGTTAATTGTCAATCTATGTTTGAAATCTTAACACGTTTGATGATTATACTAGTCCACTCTAATACCCAATTTAACCATACACTTGTCCATACACAATTATCATATATATGTGTGTGTGTGTGTGTGTGTGTGTGTGTCTGTGTAGACCAATTATTAATGGTCCACTAATTGTGATTTAGTCTTTGTCACGTTCTGATTATTCCTTATACTTAGCTAAGTTAAAGTCTAGACCCTTCACTGGTACATTAAAATTTCGGATCACATTATCAATTGACCTATGCTGCATGCTAATATTAGTCACCATGACCTTAGATATAGTGACTAAATACTCATTTATGATTATAGGATACTATTACTTGGTTAAGCTAAAAGATATTGTTATTTTTGTTATCTCGTTTCAATTTGGCTTCATATCGATGATAATTACATCAACTAATATCAAAATCATTACTAACTTAGTTGTAGTCACCGGTTAATATGATATTTAACACTTAGTTATCCATCTTACAAGGTTTTACAACAGTTTATTAAGTTGCCACGGATATTGGGTCTTCCATTCCACTTTAAAACATTTAAGTATTGATATAACCAGTCCACACATCCCGTTAGAGTACTAGATTATGTATTGGTTGATAATAGTGGCAATTAACCATATGTAAGTTCATACCAATTTTCATCTTATAAAGCTTAGTTATATTCAAGTATTAGTTACTCACACAGGTAGCAACATCCTGGCTTGAAGAATGAGATCAACTACAGAAGCTACCAAAAAACGACTCAAATTCTGGCATGAAAGGAGGGAGGAGGTATTAAAGCAGATGAACATTAGGGATGGGAATGGAGTTGGGTGGTTTGAAAAGGCACAAGATTTATACGGATTGCGTTGCTCCCTTTAAACGGATATGATTATTTCAGCAAAACATGTGATAGTTGTGTAGTTTGACTCTAGAACTTGTCATGAAATTTGATAGTTACCATAAAAATTCTAATGCAACTTGATCTCGAACAAATAGTCTTTACTCTATGAATTATTGAGCGAAAGGTCACATAATTTAATACAGTGGGGTACGGAACAAGAATGTCAATCAGTCATATAGAACATTTATTCCTCGATGATTTCCCTTTCCGATTGAAAGATCAATTAAGATGATACAAGGATGCTGACACAAATATGAATTATTTAGGTTTATTCTATGCCTTGAGTGATGTGTGTGATACTAATATGAATACCCCTGACTGATGTATTTCGGAAATTTTCTACTATAGATTGTGCTAATAAATTAGGACCTGATCATCAATAAAAAGAAAATGGGATTACGACTTGGATGCTCAACAAGACTCGGGAAGGAGGATTCATTAAACCAATAGACTACACTCAGACCGTTTCACACATTAATAGAATCATCACTTAAGAATTCATATGATAAACTGAAAATGTAGATTGGTTGATTTCATCACTATAAAAAAACACTATCGACAGAAATCAGAAGTTAACTGCACGACAATAGAAGAACACACTTTTAAGTCAATGATAAGGAACAATTTGAATGAGAAATCTGACCCAAATTCGCAAGGCAAAATAAAATGGTACCATTGATCCAAAATTTTCAGGTTAAGTAGGGAATAGACGAAGACCGGCAGCTAAATCAATTGTTATAGGTCATAGAAATGTGTGTGTGTGTATAAAACAAGGCATAACCACAAGGATTTAGCAAGAGACTGGTTGAAATCAATTCCTATAAAACAATTTGAACTCCAAAATCATTTAATCCATTTAATTTGTATAAGTTTCCCAACTTGAAAATATCAAAACACAATTGTGCTTAACAAAAGGACCCTAGACACATTCCCTACCAGCTAATTATACTAAAGTGAAATGTGGATTTGAATTATTAGCTATAAGAAGTAAAGAATACATCACTAATAGAAGTTTAAGTTTTATCTCTCTCATTACCCCCAACAATTATTCTCAAGTTACTTACTAAAACTACACAAGTTCCTATAATTTGAATGATGTGATTCTCACTGTGTCATTCTTGTAAATGACAATGATAGTTTCATAAGAATCAATAAGAGGATAATGGCAAGAGCATACCGGATGCAATATAATTTCTTATAGGCTTCGTCCTAAATGTATTTCGGAAGGTATATTGTTTTGGGTTATTAAGAAAACACAATGTTTATGGAGTTACCACAATATATATGAAGGAGAGAAAAAGATTTTCATACTCATATATCTCATTAACTCGGGTAACCTTAAGCTATATACATGAAATAAAACGGGTAATGTCCGAATCAAGATTCGACTTTCTCACAACGTCGGTCTCTACCAACAAAAGTAACAAAACTGATTTTCTATTTTCAGCATCCAATCGTTATTATATCTCTCTCTAAATTACAACATACCTATGTAAAAATATCCAAGGACCCAAAAAGGGTAGCTACAATCTCAAGTCCGGATGAAAATTTTCATCATCAATCCATACCATCCAATCAATAAGTAAACTCGCAAGTTAATGAAAAGAAGGAAATGAGAGAACAATTGAGAGTGATAGAAAATTCACTCACATACCAAGAATAATATGTTGGCCCAAAGGCCTTCCACTCTAGTTTTGATGATGATTAACTCATGTAGTTATGTTTACTAATAATCTTGTGTTGTTTAAATTTCAGATCATTAACCAAGATATTAGTTGGTGATTAGCTTCAACAAGGTGTTTAGAAGCTTTTCATGATAATTCCAGGACCAAAGCGTCAAGATCACACATTGCCTAGCCCATGGATGGAGTTTTGGAGCAAGTCTACTTGAAGATGAAGATCATCAAGAAGACTTAGGTATCCATAGTTTAGATAGTGTGTTTTTAGATCCATTTGTAAAGTTTAGTATAGTTGATATGCTCAAGTGCACAACACACAAAAAGTTTTATGTTTTGGATTTGGTTTTCATGAATAGTAGATCAAAACAAGTTTACATGTTTTATATGTATAGTAGATGTATTCTAGTTATACATACATGCTTTAACTTGCTAGACAAACTTATTTTGATATTCCTATTCATGTATTGAAAATCAAGTTTGATAAAAATACAAGTTTTGTTTTTGATAAAATTTGCAAGACTCAAAATAAATTGATATGATTGATATATGTCTTGAAATTTTTATCACAAGATTGTGTTTCAATACAAAATGTTAAAACAAGTTTTATGAGATTTTCAGAAAAGATAAAAGATTTTTATAAAATAATTTTCCCAGTTTTTCTGACTCATTTTCTGTTCCAGGCTTCAACCAAGTCGACTAGTAACCTGACTAGTCGACTAGGGCTGAGGTCGGTCGACCGGGCCGGTCGACCGACGTGCACAATTCTGTGCACGTTTGGAGCCATTGGGACGATCGACCGGGACGGTCGACCGGTCTGAGAGCAGAGCTCTCTGTTTGTTTCGGTCGACCGGGCGTCGACCGCATTGCCCAACGGTCATATTTCCGACCGTTGGCGGTCGACCGGGCCGGTCGACCGTTGCCTGTCAGAGCTGCCAGCTCAGCTCTAACGGCTAGTTTTATTTGGGGGCTATAATACCCCATCTCTTGGGCTGTTTTGTCAAGGTTTTCAAGAAGAAAAATTTCAGTGTTTCTCTAGTGTTTAAACAAGTTTTCAAAATAGTTTTTGTGCTAAAAGATTTCATTTTTATTGTTTTGGGTTTTGGAAAATCAAAGAAAATTAGGTTTTGGGATATTGAATTGGATTTCACTTTCTATCATCTTCAAGAGATTTCTTAAGTAGTTTTTCTTTGTTGCTTGTTTCCAAAAATACCTAGTTTCCACACTTGAGCTATCTTCTATCCTAATCTATTAGGATCTTTTGTTTGTGGAAAAAGAAAAAGGAAAGAGGTTTGTGGTTGAAAGAGATCACCTATTGTAAACCCTTGATTTCTTGGTTACTCCCTCTTTGGTAGAGGTTGAGGTTGTGATTTGGGTTATTGGTTTGCTCCCTCTAGAGAGAGGTGGAGTTTGGTTGTAAACCCTCTTCGGTAGAGGTGTTGGTTGTTGAGGTTGTTGTATTGGCTACGGGCCTACCCCTCGGTTGTGAGGCGGTTGTTTGAGAGAGGAGTTCGTACTCCATTGTTGTAAAAATCCTTCTCGGTGAAGGTTCCTCGGTGGGAGTCCTCGGTGGACGGTATAGTGGATTGGAAATCCTACACGGTGGTGTAGGCGGGGATGTAGAGCAAGGGTGCTCGAACCTCGAAACATATCATTGTGTTTGCGTTTGATCCACTTGTCTCTAAACTCTCTCTCTTTACATTTGTGCAAAGCATCATACTTCATTCATCTCATATTTGCTTGTGTTGAGCATAATTCATATTGTCATATCATATCTATTTGCTTGTGTTGTGCCTTGCATATACTCTTATTGCTATTCATCCTTATTGCTTGGCTTGCTTGTGTGTGTGTCTAACTTATACTTAACCAACAAGAGCTTCACATAGCACCTCAACCCATTCAAGAGGAATCAAGAGGAGTTAGTCCAGAGCCCTTCACGGGGAATTCGGCTACACTTGTTGTGTTGTATTAAGTTTGTGCAAAATTTGCATTAGCTTCCGCATTTAGCGCACTTAGTTTTGCATTAAGTTTTAGATTAGCACTAACACCTATTCACCCCCCTCTAGGTGTTCCCTTTCAATTGGTATCAGAGCTAGTGCTCCTGATACTTAGGCTTAACATCCTAGGAGTGAGATCCATTTGCTTGCTAATCTATTGTTTGCATTTGCTTGTTTTGCACACATATAGTTTACCATGGCTTTCATGACCCCACCTATGTTTGACCCTTCAAACATTCATATTTGGAAGATTAGGATGACCGTTTATTTACAAACCCTAGGTCATAAAGTTTACCTTGCCATTACCAAGGAATCCTTCCTTAGTGATAGCAATCATATAGGGGCCAATGCACAAGCCTTAGAGGCCATTAGAAGCACTTTATCTAAAGATTATCTTTTACGTGTTTCTAACATTGATTCCGCCTTTGCAGTGTGAAATTTGTTGACAACAACCACCACCTCCGAGCTTCTATTGCCAAATCAACCGGAAGAATCTAGTGGAGAGTCCGAGTCACAATGCTTCATGGTCCAAGGGAATGACTCCCTTGAGGTACATTCGGAACCCCACTTAGATAATGATGATTGTGCTAGTTCTTCAAATGATTTTGTTGATCCCCATGCTTTGAATGAAGAACTATCCATTGTGTGTGAAAACTTAATAGAAAAATATAAGATTTTGAAAAAGAAAAGTCTAGAAATTGAAAAAGAAAATAAATGTTTGCATTCTAGACTTGATTGTGTTTTGCAAGAGAAGGTTGAGGTCTATAATGAAAGGGATTCATTAAGATCTAAATTAGACCTTGCACTAAAAGAAAATGATTTTTTAAAATCTAAAATGATTGCCATGCTACTTTGAAGAAAAATGAAAATTTATCTTCTAAAATTGATTTTGTTTTAAAAGAGAATGTTGATTTGAAAAATAAAATTATCTCCATTTCAAATGATTTAGATGTGTGTTTAAAGAAAAATGTTTTTAAAAAATAAGATTGATGAACATGTTTGCCATGCTAGGGTAGTTTCACCTAGATCACCCCTTGCATGCTCCACTTCTTCTATTAAAAATTATATAAACATGTTGAAGAAAATGGATTGTTTGGGCTCCACTCAATGTGTCATGAACCACTCACGCTTGGAAACCTGGTTCGTAAGAAACAAGTTCCAACTTTTATGCATGCACACCCTCCACGGCATACACATGCTTCACACGGACATCATCAACACATGTATGCTCATGTGTACACATGTACACATTGTGGCCGAAAAGGCCATCTTGCTAAATTTTACTATGATCGTCTACATGTTGAGATTTAGCAAAGAAGTTTGTTTGGGTTAGAGAATGTACTAACCCCATGGACCCAAGAAGATATGGTACCAAAGACCACCCCTCCTTTATTTAATGTAGGTGTGGGCTCTTACATGACGTGAGAGTGATGGCATCTTGGAGTGGATGCGTTCCGAGCTTCATGAAAATCAATTGGATGCATCACTTTCAAGGGAAGGTTTGGTGGAGAGGACCACCATGTTTTGGAGATAAGGAGAGTTGCCTTCTAGGTTTTGGTAACAATTCTTAACTCCTTATTATTGTTTACATGCTTTCATATTGATGTTTTATAGCATGTTTTCATTGTCTATGGATTAGTGTGTAAATATCATATTTATTAGATCCTTGACATACATGTATAGTATTTGAGACACACATGCTTGCATGAACCCATACTTAGTGTTCTCACTTTTGTTTAAGCTATAATGTACATCATGAATCTAATACATGTGAATTTACATAGTAATCATATTTTAGTTTTATCATGATGATTTCTATATTGTGTTTTGATGCTTCATGTTAAGATTACTTGTTTAGATGTTAGTTTTCATTAAAACTTGATGTATACTTGTGCATATAGTGGGCTACAAATAAATTTATATATGTTTGAGCTTGAATGCTTATTTGAACCCATTAGATGTGCTAGTATAATCTAGTTTTGATGATTCATACATTTCAAACTTGTATTCCATGTTGGATTTGTTTTATGAGTTTTTCACTTCATGTATATGTTTGTATTGCCAAACTCTAAGATATACATGTATACCCCTTGAGTCATTTGCCTTTCATGCAAATCTATATATGGACTGAATTGTATTTAGGGATATGTATGTATACTTATTATGTTGACAATTCATACATATACCTTGAAATGAAATTTGTTTTGGTGAAGATTTAGCTTTTCTTGATTTTGTGTTTAATTGTTTAACTTCATGTATATGTCTATCTTGTCCAAACTATTAGATATACATGTTTATCCTTTTGAGCCACGTGCCTTCATGCATATATAAATAGTGGACTCGTTGTGTTTGGATATGTATGTATATTTTAATTTGTACTTGACATACATATGCCATGAAGATTAAATAAGTTTTGATGATTTTCGTGTTTTCATGATTAAGGAATAATTGAGCTTAATGAAAATTTTCATGATTATGATATTCACACTTTATATGTACACTCACTTTTATTGCTTGCTCATGTTTTGTTCTCATGAGTCAAAATTGTGCTTAATTGGATTAGAGTGTTGATTATCATGTGGATTTCATGTTTCATGAAAATAATTTTTGTTGTATTCCTTGCTTGAAGGATTTCGTACTAGTATAAAAGTTTTTCCATTTAACTAGTTACGGTATTCTTCACTATGGTAGAGATTTTCAAACATACTACATTTTCAAATCTATTTTCGAAAACCCCTACCTTCCAATGGGAGGATGGATGGGAGATCATGGTCTTGTATGCTTTAAAATGAAAATCATTTAAAACTTGAACCTTGATTGGGAGGTATTGTAATATGATGTATACACTTAAAATCATTGCTATGTCATTGGTATCATTGAACTCTTTCAATTGGTATCATTTTTGATCCTTTTGTATACTCATATGTTTATTGTGTATGTATATTTTCAATTGGTATCATCTATTGGTGATTGGTACTCATTCTATTTCATACACATATACTTGTGCTTAAGATATAAATTTTTCACAAAATCTTGTTTATGCTAGTGCTTGAGTTTCAATTTTGTTTCAATTGATTACTTTTAAATTGGTATCAAGCTCACACATCTTTTTAGTTGGTATTTCATAAAGGGGGAGAAAATTTAATTTTGTCTTTCAATTGGTGATTCTTCAATTGGTATTTGTTTTCCGACTCCCTTACTTTATGATTGAAAATTTCATATTGGTATCATACGTTTAATATGAAAATTATTTACAATTGATATCAAAATTTTGTTTAGACATTCAAAATTTATTATGTTTAATTTCAATTGATATCAAGATGTTTCATGTGTTTTTGCTTAAAATTGGTATCTAAAAATTTTTTTTAAGAAAAATACAAAAATTTGGATTTGTATTGACTATATGCATATAGATTCATGATGAGTGTATCTTGTATTGAAGAGCTTAACATCTCTTCGTTATGTGGTACACGTGTGTAAGGGGAGCTTCACATCTTCTCTTATGCATTACATAGTGTGTGTTATGTGAATTAGGGCTTAACATCCCTCCTTCATGTAATGCATATGTGTAGGGAAGCTAACTTAGCGTCTTCCTCTTCATGAATGTATATAGCATATATCATCTATTGATCTTTGTTTATTTTCTATTGATATCAAGATGCTTCATTGACATATTTATCTATTGATATCATGTTGTTTATAGTCACCCTTATTGACCTGTTTTTGTTTTAGACAAAAGGGGAGAACATTGTTTTATTATTTTTGACTGACTTAAAAGGGGAGGAAGATTTTACCCCTCATTTTATTATTTGGATTGTTTAACCCCTTCTTGATCTTTTTGTTTGACAAAAAGGGGAGAAAAAAATTTGTTTGATTTGATTTTACTTTGAACTCTTTGTTGATGATTGACAAAAAGGGGAGAATATTTGAGTTTATATGCATGTTTTCATTGCTTAAGGGGGAGAAGTATTTGTCTTCCTTGTTATTTATGCATATATGTTTTGTATTGCAAATAGGAGAAAAAGATTTTGATTTATGCTTGTTGCATGTTTTATCTCCATACTTGCATACATATTCATGTGTTTCATTTCCATATCTTATTATTATGTCTATGCATGAGTTAAGGGGGAGCTTTTTTGAAGCTTAACTTTAATCCATGCATATATAACTCCATGAGTTTTGTCATCATCAAAAAGGGGGAGATTGTTGGCCCAAAGGCCTTCCACTCTAGTTTTGATGATGATTAACTCATGTAGTTATGTTTACTAATATCTTGTGTTGTTTAAGTTTCAGATCATTAACCAAGATATTAGTTGGTGATTAGCTTCAACAAGGTGTTTAGAAGCTTTTCATGATGATTCCAGGGCCAAAGCGTCAAGATCACACATTGTCTAGCCCATGGATGGAGTTGGAGCAAGTCTACTTGAAGATGAAGATCATCAAGAAGACTTAGATATCCATAGTTTAGATAGTGTGTTTTTAGATCCATTTGTAAGTTTAGTATAGTTGATATGCTCAAGTGCACAACACACAAAAAGTTTATGTTTTGGATTTGGTTTCATGAATAGTAGATCAAAACAAGTTTACATGTTTTATATGTATAGTAGATGTATTCTAGTTATACATACATGCTTTAACTTGCTAGACAAACTTATTTTGATATTCCTATTCATGTATTGAAAATCAAGTTTGATAAAAATACAAGTTTTGTTTTTGATAAAATTTGCAAGACTCAAAAATAAATTGATATGATTGATATATGTCTTGAAATTTTTATCACAAGATTGTGTTTCAATATAAAATGTTAAAACAAGTTTTATGAGATTTTCAGAAAAGATAAAAGATTTTTATAAAATAATTTTTCCAGTTTTTCTGACTCATTTTCTGTTCCAGGCTTCAACCAAGTCGACTAGTACCTGACTAGTTGATTAGGGCTGAGGTCGGTCGACCGGGCCGGTCGACCGACGTGCACAATTCTGTGCACGTTTGGAGCCATTGGGACGGTCGACCGGGACGGTCGACCGGTCTGAGAGCAGAGCTCTCTGTTTGTTTCGGTCGACCGGGCCGGTCGACCGCAGTTGCCCAACGGTCATATTTCCGACCGTTGGCGGTCGACCGGGCCGGTCGACCGTTGCCTGTCAGAGCTGCCAGCTCAGCTCTAACGGCTAGTTTTGTTTGGGGGCTATAATACCCCATCTCTTGGGCTGTTTTGTCAAGGTTTTCAAGAAGAAAAATTTCAGTGTTTCTCTAGTGTTTAAACAAGTTTTCAAAATAGTTTTTGTGCTAAAAAGATTTCATCTTTAATGTTTTGGGTTTTTGAAAATCAAAGAAAATTAGGCTTTTGGGATATTGAATTGGATTTCACTTTCTATCATCTTCAAGAGATTTCCCAAGTAGTTTTTCTTTGTTGCTTGTTTCCAAAAACACCTAGTTTCCACACTTGAGCTATCTTCTATCCTAATCTATTAGGATCTTTTATTTTGTGGAAAAAGAAAAAGGAAAGAGGTTTGTGGTTGAAAGAGACCACCTATTGTAACCCTTGATTTCTTGGTTGCTCCCTCTTTGGTAGAGGTTGAGGTTGTGATTTGGGTTATTGGTTTGCTCCCTCTAGAGAGAGGTGGAGTTTGGTTGTAAACCCTCTTCGGTAGAGGTGTTGGTTGTTGTGGTTGTTGTATTGGCTACGGGCCTACCCTTCGGTTGTGAGGCGGTTGTTTGAGAGAGGAGTTCGGTACTCCATTGTTGTAAAAATCCTTCTCGGTAAAGATTCCCTCGGTGGGAGTCCTCGGTGGACGGTATAGTGGATTGGAAATCCTACACGGTGGTGTAGGCGGGGATGTAGAGTAAGGGTGCTCGAACCTCGAAACATATCATTGTGTTTGCGTTTGATCCACTTGTCTCTAAACTCTCTCTCTTTACATTTGTGCAAAGCATCATACTTCATTCATATCATATTTGCTTGTGTTGAGCATAATTCATATTGTCATATCATATCTATTTGCTTGTGTTGTGCCTTGCATATACTCTTATTGCTATTCATCCTTATTTACTTGGCTTGCTTGTGTGTGTGCCTAACTTATACTTAACCAACAAGAGCTTCACATAGCACCTCAACCCATTCAAGGGAATCAAGAGGAGTTAGTCCAGAGCCCTTCACGGGGAATTCGGCTACACTTGTTGTGTTGTATTAAGTTTGTGCAAATTTGCATTAGCTTCCGCATTTAGCGCACTTAGTTTTGCATTAAGTTTTAGATTAGCACTAACACCTATTCACCCCCCCCCCTCTAGGTGTTCCCTTTCATAATAGTCATCAATTAATCAGGATTTAAATTGTAGAGGAACTAAAATCTAAAATTTAATTTAGGGCTGCAATAAAGGATAACTCCCTCACCTCTTTCCCGCGTCGAAATTCGCTGAATCGCGCTCCACCGTGTCCCGGGGACCCAAACCATCATGCATCGGGGGGGCTCCGGCGGCAGCAGCTGCTGCAACTACTGTGCAGCTGCTCTGCTGCGCCGCAACAGCTGCTGAGCTATTGCGGCCAGCAGCAGCCGCGATGTTGCTGTGCCACGCGCAGATCAGAGGAGAGGAGAGAGAGAGGTAGAGGTTCAGATCAGAGTTTGAGGTGAAATTTTGAGAAATTGAGAGTAGATTTCAGGAGATTTCACTTGAAAATTTTGGATAAACCCTTGAGTTCAGCTGAATTGGGGGAAGAAGACTGAAGAGAGAGAAGGTAGGTAGGGAAATAAGGGTATTTACTCATTTAGCCTAATATATATACATATAAAAAATTTACTCCCAATTAGCCACTTGTCCCCATCTCCTACCACTCCACCTACTCTCCTCCACTTATTCTCTCTTATATAATAATCTTACATTAGAATAATGATATTTGTATATGATTATTGTATGCATGAGTATGTATCCAATTCCATATACTAGTACACACACACATACATATATATACATCCATACATGCTCTATTTACATATCCATATCACATGCACTTAGTATATAAATTTATGTCTCATAAATTCAATTACCCACGCACATGTATGTACACACATATTTACAATTATCAATATTTCATCTGCTTAAAATTATCCCCACACAAATTTAAAACAAAACAACATTATACCAGCATTAACTCAATCATCACCTCTGATAATTCTGTATAATCTCTTAAATCACGGATTATAATGTTAAATCAAGATTTTATTAATCAGGGTGCTACAGTTCTACCCCCTAAGAAAGTTTCGTCCTCGAAACTTGGCATCTAAAATGAGTAAGTATAAAATCTTCGCATTCCTTCTACATATCACAAAATCTTTATTTTATGCAACATCTTTCTCAATTATTCACCTCAAAGATGCATTATCTCTTGATCAATTCTATGCTATATCCTTACGATCTAATTAATCTTGACATCACTTGATATTTTAATCATTCTTGTATTCCAGTATCTCATACTACTGGCAGCTCATACTGAGGGCCCACTGATGTAAAACAGGATCGCAATCACCTCGAATACAAATAAAAAGAAAGCTTGGGTTTTATAAGAAATAAAATGAAAAGAGAGACTAGAGTTGGAGAAATAACCAGATAACTTTGGGCTTCGCGCCCTTTACGCGGGCTTCGCACCCCTTACACCACGGCTTCACACCGAATCTCAAGAACCCAAGAGCTCTGAAATTTTAACTGAAAAAGTTTTATTAATCATTGTCTACTTATTCATTGAGTTGAGCCTCTTTATATAGGCTCTTACAAAGTGAACTTCTCGATATAACCGATGTGGTACTAAAAAAAGATAAATAAAACACAACATCTCAAAATAAACTAAGGTATAAAAAGGTAACTGACAACTGGCGTGATGTCCTCATCAATTCCCCCGGGGGGGAGAAACCCGACCCTATTTGGTGAGGACTTTCCTCACGAAGCATATCAGTCGGGCTAAGGTGGTGGTCGTGGCAGCATCACTGGTACGCCGTGTTGATACCATGGTGGCGAAGGTGGAACTGGTCTCCGAGACGGGTAGTTGTGAAAGACGGCAGCTCGATCAAGACATAGAGAGTAGACCAAGGCGCATCATCCCTGCTGAAGACGGAACTAATATCAGGATCCCATGGGCTATCCAACTCGCAAGCAATGGAAGCAATCCTCTTCAGAGCCCTATCGAAATCTTTAGGCCAAGCGTGCAATTTTCTCACAGCCTCAGAGCGACTCATAACCATTACCTTATTATCAACCGCAAATCCTGCAAAGTACTATATGAGTACGTAATAAATTTGTGGGTATCATTGTAAATTGCTATCGGTCTAGTGATATCATCAATGTATGCAATAGGAAAATACAATGTAGTAGTCTCAACTATCTCATTCACGTCATCACTGGAACTATTAGACATGTGAATTTCATCAATAACCAGTGTGTCGGCACCAACTGTTGTGTCTATACTAACAGCCTTGGGAGGAACATGGATTTCCTCAATAACCTTCGAAACATCAACTTTATCACTAGACACAATTCTAACATGTTGACTCTCTGAAGGACACTGATAATCATAATGTCCATATCTCTCACATTTATAACACTTAGCCTTAGCATTGACTAGCGTTTTGAAAGTCAAGTCCAACTTTAATGCAACATCAAAGGCATCTTCAACAGTGTCTAAGTCATAGGGATCATAGCACGTTTTATTTTAGGTCGTAAACCCCAAACAAACATAATTAGACTTTAAAAGGGTGCTCTCTCACTTCACTACGATGGGTGTAGCTGGTCTAAGTGGGGGTCCCTATACTGCTGACTAGTCATGATGACTCAAGCAAACAAGCAGATACAGTGGAGAACCCTAAAGTCAATTAAACTAAATGTATGCACTAAACAAAAATACCCTAAAGTTTAAGTTCTAAATGCAAAGAAAAATGCATTCCTAAAATGATGAAAAATGATAAATACTGATGCAACCACTAGATCGAAGCAAATAGCATTTCAACCAACAAATTAGAGCAATCCATATAGTAGTTGCAAGTAATCTAACAGTTAACGATTTAGGTCAAGTTAGGATATCACCTCGAAAATAGAGCAAATCAGGCTTTAATCGGGGCAGAAACAAGCTCTAGTGCGCTGATTTGCTGAACTGAACCTGGCAGACAACCAAAGCTTGAACTAGAATATGAAGGCTGTAGATTATAGTGTTGCTCTCCACGAATCTGCTGCCTCGAAAATGGCTCGATTTGGACTTGAAACGAACTCTGAACGGCCTTCGGAAGTTAAGTATTGAACCTGGACTGTGCTGACTCAGTCAGCTCAGTAACTCGGTCGAGCTGACTCAGTGTTCCACTGAGTTGCTATTGGGGCAGTCGGTCAGGTCAGGTCGTGAGTAAACCCGGTTACCCAAATTCAACCCAATTGGGGGGCAGGTCGGGTGTTGAATAAGACCTGGCTGCCCACACCCAAATCCAATTGGATTTATAAAATGGGGAGTAATGAAATCTTCACCCGAAACCCAACTTCACTCCGTCTGCTTCACTCTTGCAGCTAGGGCAGAGAATGGGGATGAAGGCAGCGGACCTAGATGGCGGAGATGGCAGGCAAAGCTCTACGGCGAAGGCACGACGAGGCTTCGGAGATGAAGAAGGCAGCGAACTGCTCCGATCGTGGAGGGATTCTCTCCTTAGGTGATGTCGGCGGCGGAGGACGTTGGATCCGCTCTGATTGAGGCACAGATCCACTTTGATCGAGGCACGAGAGGCTGACGATGGCGGCAGCGAGAGCTGAGGTCGATGGCGGCAGACCAGATGGCTACGAGAGCTAAGGACGACGGCGGTGACGAGAACTTGCAGCTGCTGGGAAGGAAGAGGAGGTCGTGGCGGCGATCTGAGATTGTTGGTGGGGATCCGGCTGAATTTGGTGGAGTTCGCCGACGGTGAGGGCAGATCGAGAAGTGACGATTCGTCGGCGAAAACTAGGGTTCGCCTCGGGCGAAACTTTGACGACGACGATGTGGTGAGACCGACGCTTCGTCGGAGCCGATAGGGGCTGAACTGAAGGCTTGGACGCTGGATCTTAAGCGGCGATGGAGCACGACGAAGCTTGATGATGAGTCACCCATGCAACAGTTGGCTCCGGCAAGGCTCTAATGGCGGCGGTGGAGCACAAATCCCTGCTTCAGTTTGTGCTTCGGCCAGCAACAGCGAAGATCCGACGAAGTCTGAAAGACAGCCGTCGAGAGGGATCAGCGATGATGATGGAAGCTGGCGGAGGAAGGGTGGTGGGGAGCGGTGATGCTTCTGTTGTTGATCAGATGATGAAGATGGCCTTGTCGATGGCATTGCAGCAAGTCGGTGGAGATTTCAGTGAAGACCAGAGGCGGCAGCGAAGCCATTGGATCTGGTTCAATGATGTCAGTGTCGGTGAGGTTGCAGAGAGGGCGGTAGTGGTGATCTTTGGCGATGATGACTTCTTCGGGGAATGATGGTGAACGGTGATGGTGACGCAGAGGTGGTGGGTCGGGGACGACGGTGAACGTGGCGGTGGAATTTTGTAGAAGGGGAATTTTGAGAAGATGATGAACAGTGCCAATTTGGAAATTTCAGGGATTTTTTGAAGGGAATTTCTGGGGATTTTCTACCGTGATTTTTTTTTGGGATCTAAATCTGGAGCTGATGTAGATCTAGGGTTTAGAGACTGGAAGAAAAAATTTGGAAAGGGAAAATTTTGAAGGGAATTGAAAACCAAGGCTCTGATACCAAAATGATGTAAAATAGGATCGTAATCACCTTCGAATACAAATAAAAAAGAATCTAGGGTTTTACAAGAAATAAAATGAAAAGAGAGACTAGGGTTGGAGAAATAACCAGATAACTTTGGGCTTCGCACCCCTTACGTGGGCTTCGTATGTAACGGTCCCAGATTTTAATAATCTCAATTGACACAAATGTCTATATTGATCAACAGATCATCAAATTAATCTCCAATATTCTTGAAAATTTTGACAGCATCTCCTTTGTAAATATTGATATGTCCAAATATACATTTCACGTCACAATAATTTCGGCCAACACCAGCCTACTTCTCTTCAATCCAAACATATAAGTCAAGGTCAACAATCGTCCATACAGTCATAATATATTTGGCTCACAACAGCCAGTATTCTCTAAATAACAATTTCAGCTTGACATCGCCTACTTATATGGAGACAAAGAAACATATGCCCGAGAATACCCCTCTCGGCATGCAGAACATAACTCAGAATTTCTATAACTCCAACTTAATCATAGTCATTACAAACTACCTTATCCTTACATCAATATCGCTAACAAGAATAATACATGCTACATGTACATATCAACTAAAGTTACAGGTATGTACAACAAACTCTTACAAGGTAATAACACGTCACTATATCTGCAATAAGTTTACTGTTAATGAAACTTCTTCACAAACCGCCCAAAGCCTAAATTCGGCCTCCATCTCACGCAACCTGAAAACATGAAACTGGGAGGGAGTGAGCTCAACAGCTCAGTGAGGAGAGAAAAATAAGATTTAGGAATGATATATTTGTCAAAATAGAAGGGGACATGCTATTCTTCAAATATCAAACGAGCGTGGATAAGAAAAAGAAACAATGATATCACAGTAAATAGTCAACTCAAACAATCTCTACGCTCTGCAAAAAGGCTTGACTCTTATGGCTAATGATTCTATAACTCCAACCTTTGAACTGTATTCTACAAAGTTTATGATATATCCAAATTTTTCTTTTAGTGCCTTAGCTTATTTCTAAATTCTTTTCATGTATATGTACCTCATGTCCATTCACAATGATTTATAATCACAATAAGTTAATTTCAATACTACATATAACACAAAACATGCTTATGTGTATCGTATCACACTTCAAGTGCTATAAGATAAACTCGTAAACATACGCACTTCATATAATATTTTATTATCTCCTATAACAAGGCAGTCCCACATCAGGGACAAGCAACATCACTATGCATTAGAATAAGCGTATCTTTACATCATAATATACGGCCCATCTCATACCCCGTCTTCACCCATTCAGATTCTACATAACACACCAACATACAATTATGTGTATATGTATATATATATATATATATATATATAATATATATATATATTATATATATCGTATATCGCATCACACTTCAAGTAATGCATGAATTAAACTGTACACTTACACCCAATATATAATATTTCATTTCAATCGGCTAAATCTATATTCTGATGTTTTTATTATCATATGCGATAACACATTTAACATACCCTAGTGTCACACACACACACATATATATATCACACATAGCCATTCATTCTCAATCATTTGTAAAGATGCAAATATAT